>MNCI01034510.1:197840-219581 GCA_015680685.1 Gnetum montanum | reverse complement strand
ATTTTCTTGTGTAATCCTTAAATTTTTGTCTTACACCGTTGCAATGCATGAACGATAAGATTTGAAAATAATAAAAGATAAAAAAAGCATGTAGCAATTCAATCATGGACACCAAGGTGAAAACAAGAGCATGGCTAACCATTGTGCAATGGCCATGGTTTCAGGCCTCATGGAATAAGCTACCCTCCATAGTGGCATCGAAAGATGGCCTATAAGGTAAGCAGCATGTGTTGATTTTATTCTAATGTAGAGACAAGGCTATCCATCATTGCCATTGGAGCACTAAGGGTGCCTTTATGGATGCCATAGTATAGCTGCTATTGCTTCAAATTCAAGGGAGTCCATCTCTATTCTTGAACTTGCCTTGTGCATATTCTATGCTACTCATGCCCTTGCAACGACCTTACTGGAGCATCTCACGAAGCACATATTTCACCTTAAGAAAAAAAAAAGAGACCAAGACCCTTAAAGACCTAATTGCTAACATAATGTCATCATGCTATCGAGGTACATATAGTCTAAATCAGAAGCTATCTTCTTAGCTTAAACAGTATGTCCAAGTATAATATAAGTCTAAATCATTTAAAACAATAGGAAGAGGAGAAAATAATTGTTTCTCTTATACATCACAATTGGGAGTACAACACATTTTATAATCAAAAGAGAAGAAACTGAAATCTCCTATTCTTGGAAAACTAATCATCTACAGAAAAGGATTCCTAAAGAATAGGAAACTGAAACAATCAAATCCCAAAAAACAAGCTAATAAAAAGAGGAAAAAATACAACTATCATCCTTGAGTAATATCCCCACAATCATGGGATTTTAATTTTAGTTTCCAACACTCCCCCTCAAGTTGGTGAGTAGATTTTAATCATTCCCAGCTTGGAAACACAAGAATCAAAACTTGATTTTGGAATAGCCTTGGTAAGAACATCAACCTCTTGGGATTTGGTAGGAATGTATGAGAGGTCAATAGTTCCATTTTCTATCTTTGTCTTGATGAAAATTTCTATCAGTTCTCACATGCTTCATTTTGTCATGCTAGACTAGGTCATGAATAACACTTATGGTTGACTAGATATCACTATGCAACTTCATGGGCCTAATTATAGGCATGTTCAAATCTTCCATTAGTCTTTGTATCCAAATGAGTTTGCATGTACCTTGGGCTATGGCTCTATATTCTGCTTCTTCGCTACTTCGGGAAACTACTAATTACTTCTTGCTTCTCCAAGTTGATAGATTTTTCCACACTTTTGTGCAATAACATGTGGTAGATTTGCTATCTTCAACTACACTTGCCCAATCTTCATCGAAAAAAACAACCACATCTCTAGCTTTGGTTTTCTTGAATAATAAACCTTGCTAGGAGTTCCTTTAAGATATCTTAGAATCTAATTAGCTACTTCCATATGCCTTTTAGTTGGAGCATGCATAAACTAACTAATAACACTCACGCTAAAAGCAATATTAGGTCTTGTGAGTGATAAATAAATTAGCTTTTCCACCAAGTACTGATAGCTTTCCCAATCAACAAGAGGATCTTATTCTGATATCTGATGCTTCCAATGTCATTCTAAGGGTGTACTAACTAGCTTACATCCAAGTTTCCCAATCTCCTTAAGTAGAACAAGTGTGTACTTCCATTGTGATATGAAAATTCTCTTTTAACTTCTTATGATTTCCATTCAGAGGAAGTACTTAAGAGCTTCAAGATGTTTTACTCTAAATTTAGTTTGAAGTCTTCTCTTAATATTCTTGATTTCCTCCTCATCATCACATATGATCACCATATCATCTACATACACTATTAGAATGGCTTGCTTACCAAATTCACTCTTTTTCACAAATAAGATGTGATTTGCTTGTCCTTGTGTATAGCTGAGTTGCTTCATCACCACACTAAACCAAGTAAATCAAGCTCTTGGAGATTGTTTCAAATCATAGAGAGACTTTTTTAACATTGCATACCTTGTCTAGACCTTCTTGTGTCTCAAAGCCTAGAAGAGGTCTCCCCAAAATGAGTGTGGTACATTACTAGTAAACATGATTGATCTAGCAACCTCAAGTAAGTGAAAATTTTTTCTCTTTGCAACCCCATTTTGTTGAGTATATGCACATGTGCTTTGATGATGTATCCCATACTAATTGAGATATGCATTAAACTCACAAGAAAAATACTCCCTACAATTGTATATTCAAAGAATTTGTATAGAAGATTGAAACACATTTATGATAAGTTAATGGAATTGTTTAAAGATATTAGTCACTTCTAATTTTTCTCACATCAAGTAAACCCAACTAACTCTAGTATGATCATCAATGAAAGTAACGAAGCACCTTTCCCCTGTTAAATTTGACACTCATCGGGATGGTTCCCACACATTACTATGAATTAAATGAAATGGTATTATTGGTTTGTTTGTGTGAGGAGGATTAGATGTATGAGTTTGTTTTGCAAGAATGCAATGATCATAGTGAAAATATGAAGGATCCTTATTAACAAATAAATGAGGATACAAGTGCTTTAAATAAGAAAAACTTGGATCACCCAATCTATTATGCCAAAGTTTAACATTTATATCAGAAAATGAAGAAAAAATAGTAGATGACTTTAGTTTTGAAGAAGAATCAACATCCAACAAATAATAGATGTCATTTTGCTCCTCAACAGACCCAATTATCCTCTTCAGTGGAGATCCTAAAATTCACAGTAAGAAATAAAAAATGTTATAAAACAATTCAAATCTCTAGTTATTTTTCTCACTAAAATTAAATTACACTTCAATTCAGGAACATGAAGAACTAAATTTAACTTTAAACTACAAACTTCCACATCTCCTCTTCCTACTACCTTACACATGGTTCCATCTACTAGAAAAATACCAATATTTTCCTTACAAAGTTTATAATTACTAAACCTTGTACTAGAGCTTGTCATATGATCAAATGCACTTGCATCCACTATCCAAGCATTCTATGGACTTTTGTGAGATAGGACTAAAAAAATATCTTTGTGGGTTGTCAAAGTAGTACAACCTAATGAGCTGGGATTAGTTTCTTTGGTCATTGATGGGGAATTCAATAATTTTCTAAGAACCTCCATTTATTCTACTGTAAATGGCTAATTCATAGTACTAGTTGTAGCTTTTGACATGTAAGCATTCTTATTGTTCCCTCATTGACTCCATGGCTTCCAATCAATAGATTTCCCCTAGATATCTGAGCATATATCCTTGGTATGATACGACTTCTTACAGTGTTCACACCACAACGATTTATCCTTCCCAGTTTGAAGCTTTGAACTAATTCTTTCACGTTGAGTCGTAGCCAAAGCTAATCCTTGTGCCTTTGTTGCTATGCTCTGTGATGTGGAAGACATCACCTGCTTTTTAGTTTTCTGTCGTACTTCTACAAATACTTTCTTTAGCTTGGGCAAAGGATTCGTACCGAGAATGCATCCTCTAACCTCATCAAGCTCATGATTTACTCCTTGGGAAAAATTTAAGATTTGGTCCTTCTCTAGCATTTTGTTGTACAACATTTAATTTTCTGAACACTTCCAGTGATATTATAGAATAAATCTATTCTTGCCATAATTCTGAGAGGGGATTAAAATACCTTGTGACTGTAGATGTGCCTTTTCAGGTATTACAAATGGTAGACCGAATTTCAAAGTTTTGTGAGATGTTTTCAATTTCAAAGTACATCTCTTTCTCTACATCCCAAACCTTCTTCTCCATTTGGTAGAATAGGTATAGGCGTTCAATTTTGGGCTCCATTAAATTAATTAGTCATGCCATCATGGTCGAGTTCTCTACCTCCCACATGCCATAATTGGCTAAACCTAGTTCAAGCACTGCAGTTGCTCCTATCAAGTAACCCATCTAGCCTCTACCCTTGATTGCCAATAGGACTAACTAATGTCACTCCCTGAAATTACTAATGTTTAGTTTGTGTGTGGTTATTTGGATTGAAGGATTTTCAGAATGACTAGAAACAAAGGATAATTAGGGGTTTATCACATTTAGATTAATGGAAGACTCCATTATGGAAGAAATGTGGTTTGTCATTTTGCTAGTTGGCACTAACTTGCTAATGAAAGAACTACGCCAGTGGATAGTCCAACTCTAATACCCTGAAACTAGAGGAAGAGGAGAAAATAATTGTTTCTCTTATACATCACAATTAGGAGTACAACACATTTCTTGGAAAAGAGAAGAAACTGAAATCTCCTATTCTTGAAAAACTAATCATGTACGAAAAAGGATTCCTAAAGAATAGAAAACTGAAACAATCAAATCCCAAAATACAAGCTAATTAAAAACAAAAGAGGAAAAAATACAGCTATCATCCTTAACTAATGTCCTCACAGTCATGGGATTCTAATTTCAATTTCCAACATCATTTTTATGATTTTTGGCTTAGTATTATTACTGTTTGATTTACTTCCTACCCATAATTTATTTTATCCAAATTTTCAGTTTGAAGTTATTATTTACTCAAAATGTTACATCTTGAAATTTATTTTAAACATTTTCCACATAAATTTTGTTGTGTATTTTATTGTTTTACTATTTTGGTTTGTTGTTTTACCATTAACAAAAGGAATTCCAGTTCAAACAAAAACTTCTAGTCCATCCATTGTTCCTTCTATTGCAACTAAATCACTGTCTCACAATTGGATTTCCTTAACTATCCAATCCTGTTGTCATCCTATATAGTGAGCCCAAATGGGAAGCCTTTCACTTACCAACAAGCATTCATTCACAATCTATCTGTTTTTGTATTCAATTCCAAGAAAATAACATTCTTAAAACATAAATTTCATGTACCTTTAATAAAAATAATACCAAATTCTATAACCCTAGGAAAAGACCCTAGAAAACTAAAAAATCTCTCCATTCTGAGTAATGTCCATTTTCTCTGTTCATCTTTGGCATTTTCTCTAATTTATAGACTATTTATGCATAAATTTTGAACACATCAACACCCAAAAAACTCATTTAAAAAGACTATTACCTAGGGCACCTCTCATATGGATACAGAAACTTGAGAATAGTCTCAATTGAAAGGGAAAAGTGGCATTTCATCAAATCTGACATTCAATATGATAATAAATTAAATAATTTTAATATGTAATCCAAAACAACAATCCAAAAAACTTTAACAAGGAAATAACTATTTGCTTTAAAATGTTCACAAGGGTACTCATGCATTAATGAAATGTGTAATGAAAAGAAAAGCATGGAATAACTTACACAAACAACAAGTAGAGTTTTTAAAACAAACACTAGCTCTGTATTATAGAGACCATAGTTCAATTACAGAAAATTTGAAAATAATAGAATGAAACAATGACTTAGGTTTTAAATGAGCGCAAATGGAACAAATTTTGGTGCAGCCTTGTCTACCGGTGCTTGCAAGAAGCACACTTCTTCTACCAAGCATGCAACCTCCAACTATTGAATTTGCTTGTTGCTTTGCACCAAACTACCTTTGGGATGCCACCAAATAGTTAAAGAGAATCAGAAAAAACCTGGGATTTCCCCTCCATAGCTTTAGCCTTCTTAATTCCCCACCACCGTAGCTTAGCCTTTCTTGGAAATTTTCCCCTATGTGTGTGCGCCTCAAGGAATTTATAAGAACTGGCCTAGTGCATGAGGAGCCACCACCCACGTGTAATGGCCATGGCAGTTAATACCCACGTGCTGCAAACAGTAGCACAAGAAAGAGTAATGTTGGCACCAAGGGCCATTAGCTGGACACATGCAAGCAATGACAATGACCACCACCCATGCATAGGTAAGGACAGCGTCCATCAATCACGTGCAGGTAATAGCAGCTCCCCTCACTACCCATGTGCAACAATGGCAGTTACCTCAACGTGGGAACACATAATGGTTGCATGAACTTGCTATAAGAACCAATAATGCATGACAAGCACAAGCGGAAATCCTGCCATTATGGTTGTTAATGAGAGTTAAATAATTCAAAAACTGAGACCACTGGTGAAATCAGCATGAATCTCTATTGCTGTGCCATTTTTTTTTATTATTTTCTCCTTTTTTTTGTAATTGCCAGCGGTTGCTGCACTGGACAATGGCGTCCAAGGCTGTTGAAGCATAAATCTTGGTTAAAATAGAGACCTAGATGTGCATAACTGATCTATTGACTGAAATTGGAAATGGCAATTAAAGAGTTTCTAACAGTAACGTTCACGATCACCATCCTTGTGTGATTTTCATGGCAAATATTAGGAAATTAATGGCAGGCAAATTGATGTTTTCGTTTGGTCAAACGTTGCTGAAAATATCATGCACTTCTACCTACCAATTCATTTGGAGATTCTCCTTGTAAATAAAACAAAAAAAAGAAATATAATGGTTTGAGTGGATTACCAAATAAAATGGAATGCTATTATCTTCAATCCTAAGCAATGTTGGATTCTATGCAATGTGAAACTGGACCTTATGTCACTATTGGAATAAAGGGCAGAGATGGTACATTACGTTTCAAGCCCTATCCTTTAGCTGTTGATGTTAACACTCTCATGCTCACATGGGGCCATGATTATCAACATTTCTATTTCTCTCCCTTAATAACCACAATAAAAATTGAGTAGTTGGAATTTAAACTGTCGGGTGGTGGTCATTAATGATGGCGGTTATGGTCATGAGTGGCAAATGTTTTGAAAGTTATGGTATTTATGGTCATTAATGATGGCACTTACGATCATTAGTAGCAAACATTTCAAAAATTATGACAGTTACGGACATAAGTGGGCACTTAATTGGAGAATGTGGGCATTATTACATAAGAAGTGGAGGTGGTTTCTGTAGCCGTTGCATGAAACGTAGACATCATTATAAATGGTCGCAGTGGTTGGGGGATGGAGGAGGGAGTCCCAAACAAGCTCTAGCTATCAATCAGAGGGGCTCTAGTGATCAGTTTTGGAGGGGTAGCTTCCTCTCCACTAAGCAACAATTTCCTCTTTCTTTCTTTTTTTTAGGTTTCCAACTGACCTTCAAGGAAGGTCCAAAATAGGAGACAGTGGCTCAAAATCAGATCATTGCAGGTCTTCTCAACGACGGTAGGAGGGTTCTTTCTCTCTTCTTTCTATTTGTAAGAACGCAGGCAACACAGCCCATGCATAGGATGTGAGACGTGTGGTCTTCCTCTCTTCGATGGTGCACAAAAAAGGATAGACAGTGGTAGGCTTTGAGGATCGTAATTTCTACCCTTTGTGAACTACGGTGGGCAGTCTCTCTTTCTCTCTCTCTCCCTCTCTCATGGCGATCGTAGTCTTCCTGCCCAGTAGGGGATACCATTGGCAGTTACAGACCGACAACGTCAGCGGGACCAGGGAAAATTCATTTCTTTTAGTTACTTATTGTATTGAAGATAATTATTTAATTTAAATTCCAGATTTCCTTCTAGTTTATTATTTGCAAAAGGCCACATAGCCCTTTCCCGAGTTTTCATATCCATATAGGAGGTGTCGTAGGCAATAGTCTCCTAAAACAAGTTTTCTTTCCCGATGTTGGTACGACCAAAATTTATGCACCAACACCTTTTTGGTGCTAGAAGGAGGGCCTTTCTCTTGCCTTTTGTTTATCAGCTTTTCTTGCCATTTTTCTAGTCCCTATTCTATTTTTATTTCCTGAAAAATTTCATTTTTCTTGTTTCAAACTTGTTTTATGTAAAATTCCTATTTTCAACCATTGCCTTGAAAACTCTTTTAAAAGAATTTTCGAGCCCTTTATTTCCAATTCTCAAAACTTCATTTCTTGAAAACTTTCAGGTCTCATCACCCATTTTTTTTAATTTTTTTTAATCCTTATTTCCTAGTTGCATTTTTAATTTTGTGTTTTCGTGGTCCTTACCATAGTCCTGGGTTAGGTAAGGCAGTTTTATTTGATTATGCAATTTTAAGTTTATTTTCTAAAATCTTGCATTTTACTGTTTCCCCTTTTAATTTTATAAGTATTGCAATTTTATACATTTATTTTTAAATATATATATATATATACATATCCCTTTTTTAAAAGAAAATATAGCATATTTTAGAGTTTTTTTCTTTACCAAAAAAATATTATTTCAATATTTTCTTTTCTTTTTATGCAATTTTATAGTTTCATATTAACAATTATATTTTATAGTTCTGTTTTATAAGTGAACTCTCCTTTGCTTCTAACCAACCAATCACTTGTCTCTTCACATTAAGGAAACAATCAGTTTCATGCTTTCCAAGTTTTATTCTTAGGAGAACCCGGACTAGGATGGTAGCCAATCAACCCTCGACTCCCTTGGTCAGTAATCCCTTTAACTTTACTAACTACCATGACATCCCAAAGTCACTTTAGAACATAAATCTCTTATATGATCCGAAAAATCTTATTAGTGATGCCCACCAACATGTACAATGTTTCGAAACTTTACTTGGAATCCACAACACTATCCAAAATGATGTGGCATGTCGAGTATTTGTGACAACTTTCAGAACCAAAGCAATCCAATGGTTTTTGATGCTCCCCAATGCCTCCATTAACTTATGGCAAGAGTTCAAAAATAAGTTTTTGACTAAGTTTGACAAATTCACAAGCCCTGCCATAGCATCTAGCAACTTCACCAACTTAAAAAAGCTACTTGGGGAAAATGTCAAGGATTACAACCTGAGATTCCTTCACCAATTGGCCTATGTGCCAAATGAGATGCATCCACAACTCGATGGCATCCTCAACTTTTACCTCTCTACCATTGATCCATTCTTTGCCTATGTCATCAAATTGGACCCTAACATAATAGCAATACAGGGAGCAATGGCTAAAGCTGTGGAGCTAGAACAAATTACCCTTATGAATAGCATTCAAACCTAGTTTGGAATGATGAGTGTTAGCAATCCTATGCAACATAGTCCTCTACCTCTACCATCTTTTCCAATGACCAACACTATGTTCCAAACTCCCGTTCCCCTTCAAATGACTCAACCTACAAATAGCTATTTTCAAGGTCCCACATATTCTCCATTCCTACCATCTAACATTGGTTTAAATGAGGATTAATCAAAGGCCTTAATTCAGTCTATCATAAACCCAAACAAGGTACCTAATCTTGTTGAACCCATAACTCAAACTCAAGATCAATTGACCCAGATATTAACTTCACTTTAAAAACTTTCAAATGAAGTCATTGAATTAAAGAGAAACAAGGGTCCTATACAACCAGAAAAGCCAAGTTCATCAGCCACTGATAATTATTGCCAACTCCGTAACACTAGGCAACATTATGAGAAGACTTGTCTCCAATTTTTAGCATTATATGGTGATAACAACCACAGTCAACCAAATGTAAAACCTCCTGTTATGGTTCTTAATGTACCTTATGAAATAGAAAACGAAGAGGTTTCCTCATTGGAGCAAGTTATGGTAAGTGACCCCAACTCGCATAACACTCGCTACCGTAGACTTAGTGACATTATGAATAACCCACAACAACAAACTAGGAATGACCCTTACACTCCTCCAAATAGAAGAGCTCCTATTCAAAGTAACATAAATACTCAAACTGGGTCATCTCAAATAAACATTCGACAATGATCAAACTCACCTTCTATACTTAGAAGAACNTGAAAGGCAAGTTCACTTCATAGAAAGTCCTAACACATTATCAGTACAAAATGTAAACAATTCCATGAAGAGCAAGAATGAACAACCTCCTTTCCTAACAACTCTAATTATTTTAAGAAAGAATGTTCACAATTATTTGATGGATCTTGGAGCAACTGTTAGTGTCATGCCACTTGAGGTATGTAAGATTTTAGGAGCACAAATGATACCACAAATAGAAATATGATTCAACTCGATGGGTCCAACGTACCTATAGTAGGGTCATTAAAAGGAGTGCAAGTGCAACTTAAACAATACCCTACATTCACATGTTACATAGATATTGATGAGTGGAGAGGTACCCCTACACTCAACCATACGAATACGAGTGTTACACGCGCAATCCAGTTGAACTCCGTAGACTAAGTGCCTACGCACCTTATGGAACACCTAATGTTAGTCATTCATTGTCTTCTCAGACTTACTTGTATTTGTCACGGTTGTATGGTTAAGTAAGTCTAAGGTATGTGATTTTTATGTCTTTTATCTTTTATCACCTATGCTAATGAGGGAAAGGGTGAAGAGACTAAGTAACTAACTTTAACTAACTAAGTTCTAATGCCTAGCATCAGTATCCGTCCCACTTGTCGTTCGCACCCTAAACCAATGCAACCTTCTGGGATTACCAAATGCTATTCGTTGCTAGGATTACCAAGTGTAATGCACGTGCTCGAAGCGGTCGTACTGAATGCACTTAACTAGGAGTGTTGAGGGTTGAGAAAGATTAAGTCCTTAAGAAAGCATTTAAACAATGAACAATAAATAACAATAATTAAAGTCCTAATTAGCTTAGTCCATGCACTGCAAGGTTTATCCAACAATTCATCTTTATTTCCATACACAAACTTGTGCTCAGGTACAATATTTCCTCGAATAAAGATCTTCTCACTTTGGAGATCCTACTGTGAACACATGGAAATTATTCTATCTTTGGAGAGGTAAAACTACCAGAGTTTCACTAAGGGTCTAGATCTAGATGGAGAAACAAGGGAGAGCCATCTCTTATTTATAGATTTGGTGACGCACTGCGATATCACGTACGCGATATCGCGAGAAAATTCACAATATTGTGTATGCGATATCGTGGCCCATGTGATATCACATCCCATCATACCCCCATGACTGAATAAAAACTCATCCTTGAGTTCCTTACAAAATATTGGGAAGGTATGGGATTATTGACTTGAATGGAACTAATGGTGAATGGGATGGCATGTGAACGGATCATCATTACAGAACAAGACAAAACTGGTGTTTAGGACAACAAGAGTGAACACTTTATACATTTGACATCAAGCCTTATTTGGCAGCTGAGAGAGAGAAGAGAGAAGAGAGAAGAAGTCTACTGCTACCAACGCCAAGATTGCACCTTTCGTTGTCTATCCATAAGCACGTCATCGATCTTGCTCCTTGCATAGCTACTTCAGCACTGATCCATTCCAAGTGTTCCCTCCAAATCCAATTTGTTGTTGTATGATGGCCATCTGCACATACAACACAGTCTTATATTAGCAAGGGTAAATGAATCATAATGCAAATGATACCTTGCTTCGGTGTGAGATCCATTGGCTGAGTTATGGTATGGTTAATTCGGGTCTGGAGATATAATATTGGTGACTACCGAAGGTGTAGGGGCTAGGAAAAAATTGAAAAAATTGGGTCAGGACCCCCATGACTAAGAGCAAACCTCCTGTAGTGATAGAATGGAGAAAAATAAAAGGAACAAGAAAGGTGGAGAAAAAGAGACAATTGTAATGTCGGTGAAGTGGACGTCAAGATGGAAATAAACAAAAGAGAGTTGATTGCAAAAATGTTAAGGGAAAGAATTTAACTGGTGCACCAAATAGAAATGCCAGTGGGTCCTCCCCAAAGCAGGTTCATGCCCTTAATGCCCTGACAAACCCACATTCAAAGAGTCCATAGGCTCTGGGAATTTCATTTGGAACAAAAGATAAATTCTTAACCACAAGAATTTACCTAAAAGAAAACAATGCATCAAACAAAATATACACTAATGATACAATCGGCAATGAGGTGAACAATGGAGGAAGAATGATGGAAAGGAGAGAATGGAATGGAGTCTTAAGAACAAGGTGATGTACAGCCCCTTGTGTATTTAATGATAAATGTGACTTAGTAGATCTCATTCCAAATCTGGCCTCAAATAGACCACATCCAATGACTTCGCATTAATGCATTCGGCCAAGCCATCCAGTTGAAGTAACAAGAATGCCTTCACCCAAGAGCCACCACCATTCTGACGAAATGAAGGAGGAGAGAATAGGAAGCGAGAAGGGCCTTAGTTAGAGGGAACATGTTTATTTTAGTTCCATAACCAGTGCGTGTAGCCCAAATGATTATTTTTTCTAAGGGGTGTGCTTTGAATTCTCACAATTTTTTTTGTGGCTTTGCGTGAGAACCACACCATGAAAAGACTTATTATTTTTATTTACTCAGCTTCCTGATAATTGGGTAACATCAAAATGATAAGAGAACTTAAGAAGAAAACATCCAAGCACCCAAGAGAATGGCCAACACAAATGCATCAAGTTCCCTTGAAGCCACACCCTTTTCAATCCTTGAGTTCTTCCTTAGTTTGAGAAATGCCCAGTCACCGATTCATTATAGTTCTTATTATTGAGAAAGGGACTATATAGTTCCAAGCCAAGAGAAACCATAGGAATTTATGGATGGGTGGATGATGTGGACTCATTGCCTACTATATCAAAAGAACCATACCTCAATATCAACATCATAACTTAAAGGTAAAAAAAAAACATTAGCAACCAAGAGAAAAAAGTTCATACCATTTTTAAGAGCACTTATTGGATGACAAACTTAATAAAATGGATAAAACACACACACACACACACACACACACACACACAAAGAAATGAAAAAATATAGCAATGTTGTAAAACAAAAACAAGAAAAGTTAAAGAAATTTGTAAAAAAAAAAATTAAAAGAACTGAGGGCCTCAATTGATTAGCATAGGTGGTCATCTCCCCCATGACTGAATTGAAAGGGAGAGATCTGAAATAATAAGTGAGGTCATCCATTATTAGATGTGTAATTTTCACTGGCTGTTCTTAATTCATGGAAGGGTTTTTTTTGTTGCACATTGACCAATAACCTCTTATCAGGGCTTTCAGGCTTGTATATTGTCATGGCTCTTGAGGGGAAGGTTGTATGAATAATGTAAGGTCCTTCCCACAATGTTTGGAATTTCGTGCATTGTGGTACATGCGTGGGATTCCAATAAAGGACCTTATCTCCTGGCTGGTGCTTAACGTTTCGAATTCTTAAGTCATGACATTGCTTGTTATGTGCCTTGTGCAACTTGTTTGATGACAGGGCAACCAATCGATTCTCGTCTAGCACATTTAAAGTTGTCA
Organism: Gnetum montanum; assembly: GCA_015680685.1. Classification (NCBI taxonomy): domain Eukaryota; kingdom Viridiplantae; phylum Streptophyta; class Gnetopsida; order Gnetales; family Gnetaceae; genus Gnetum; species Gnetum montanum. Next base: position 206,514 of record MNCI01034510.1, on the reverse strand, counting down.
ATCTTTGTTTCTATGCTAGATCAACGTCAAGGTGGAGGTCACATGTCATGGATAATGTATGGAGATTGGTTTGAATTGGAAGCTTTGGGAGTTTTCCATACACTAACTCATAGGGGGAGTAGCCTGTAGGGAGTTTCCAAGTGGAGTGGTATGCCTAGAGAGCATCATTTAGTTTAGTGCTCCAATCTTGCCTATATTTGCTAATTGTCCTTGTTAGTATTCTCGTGATCTCTCGATTAGTAACCTTGACTTGGCCATTGGCTTGGGGTTGATAAGGTGTAGTCAATTTATGTTCAACCCCTAAGTGTTGCATCAATTTTCGAAAGGTTGGGCTCGTGAAATGTGTTTCGTTATTCGAGATAAGTGCACGCGGCACACCAAACCTATTAACGGCTTGTTGTTGTACAAATCATGCAGATGTAGACGATGTGCAGTCTGTTACAGTAGCTACTTCAGCCCATTTTGTTAGATAGTCAACAACAACAATGATATATGCTTTTCCATTAGACACTGGTGTAATGGACCCCATAAAGTCTATTCCCCAGATGTCAAAGGGTTTCAAAGGTTAAATCCATTGTTGCGGACCCTCCATTCTACCAATCATTCCACCATCACGTTGACAATGCTCATAGGATTGGACAAAATAATGGGCATTCTAAAATACTGTTGGCCAAAAATATCCTACAAGCAGGATCTTGATAGTCATTTGTCTCCCTGAATAGTGGCCCCCACAAGGGCCCTCATGAGCATCCTAGAGAACCCTCAGTTGGTCCACATCAGGTACACACCATCGAACTAAGCCGTTAGGATAGACTTTGTAAAGTTTTCCTCTGATCTCCATGAAGTACTTGGTTTTGTGAAGAAACTGTTGCTTCTTTCTAAATTCCAATCCTTGTGGTGTTTGTTGGGAAAGAAGATAAGTGAGAATGCTACTATACCAATTCGTGCCCATGGGTTGGTTATTCACTACACTGGAAAAGAGGGTTTTGTCAGGAAAATGATCAAATATGGCATATTCGTCCTCTTTGCTATCCCAGTGCAATTGAGATAAGTGATCTACAACTATGGTCTCGGTGCCCTTTCGGTCTACTATTGTTAGGTCAAACTCCTAAAGGATTACCAACCAACGGATAATACGAGGGCTAACTGTTGGCTTGTTCAAGAGGAACCTAATTGCACTATGATTCATATGAATGTACACTTTGTAGCCTAACACATAGTACCTAAATTTGTTCAATGCAAACACTATAGCCATTAATTCCTTTGCTGTAGTTGTGTAGTTGAGTTGTGCACCGGTGATACTCTTACTTGCACAGTGGATGTAATAAGGGTATTTTTTTCATCTAACTGTGTCAGTACGGCTCCTAAGGCATAATTAGATGCATCGATCATTATATGGAATGGTCTGGACTAGTCAAGGGCTTGTAGAATGGGAGTTTCCACAAGTCTTTGTTTTAGAGTTTGGAATGCTCGTTCACATTCCCTGGTCCATTCGAATGGTGCATCCTTCTTCGTTAATTCTACCAATGGTTTGGCAATTTTGGAGAAGTTCTCAATGAATCTCCTGTAGTAGCGAATGTGTCCAAGGAATGACCAAATTTCTTTGATAGTTTTTGATTGTCGAGTGATTCCTTGGATGACTTTAACCTTTTTCGGGTCTACCTCTATTCCTGATTGTGAAATCTTATGCCCCAGTACTACGTCCTCTTGAACCATCAGGTGGATTTTCTGCTAGTTGAGCTTTACATTGGTTTCTACACATTGTTTTAGTACTTGCTCTAATCAGTCCAGGGCTTGATCAAAGCTTGCCCAATAGGTGGAGAAGTCGTCCATAAAGACTTGCACTCCATTCCCTATCTGCTGTTGAAATATGCTTAGGACTAAATGTTGAAACGTGGCAGGGGCATTGCACAAGCCAAATGACATTTGTTTATATGCAAACGTTCCCCAGGGACTGGTGAACATTGTTTTGGCTTGATCTTCTGGTGCTATCCATATTTGATTATATCCACTATACCCATCCAGAAAACTATAATAGCAATGGCCCACTATAGTGTCTAAGCCTTGGTCAACGAATGGCAATGGGAAATGATCCTTGAATGTTGCCATGTTCAGTACCCGAAAATTTATACACACCCTCCATTTGCCTCCCTTCTTAGGCACGATTACTAGAGGACTAACCCATTCACTATCAACAATGGGATATATGAACCTGGCCTTGAGGAGCTATTCTATCTCTTCTTTTACTACTTGTTTCAATTTTGGGTTCAATCGTCCCTGTGGTTATTTTTAAGGCTTCATGGAGGGATCTGTGTAAATCCTATGCTAGCATATCCTAGGGTCTATTTCAGTTAACTCAGGATATGATCAGGTAAAGGATTTTGACCATTTATTTATTACTTTCAATAGGCTTTCTTTTTGCTTGGGGACAAGTTTTGCGTTAATAATTACCAGTTTTCCATTTTTAAGAGTCATATATTCTAGATCAGTGGGCAATGGTTTCAGATTGAGGGGCTCTTGTTTAAATTTCTCAAGAATTTCCAACTTCCCCCAATTGATGTTTTCGAGGCTAAGATTGGGGAGTTGGCAACGAACTTGCTCAAGTATGTCTATGCTTCTAATATAAGCACTAGTTATTCCCTCAGTTAATTCCATGCACGTTATTGAGTTGCTCTCTTAATCAGCCATCAACCACAGGGTGTCCTCTTGTCGTGTGGCTGCTGCATATAGGCACCTTTGTATATTAACTTCTTGTGCACACCGATCACATGCAGCCAATGCTAAACTTCACATAACCCATGATTTTTGCATGCAATGGCACCCAGTGTCACTGTATGCGATGCATGAAACTTTCTCTCTCTCAATTTTTCCAAAAGTGTTTCTCTTGGATATTTCCAGAGAAAGATCACGGATTCCTAGGCATGCATCTATCGTACTTAGCCATGTTCTTCCCATTATTACTGGAAGTTCCCCTTACTGTTAGTTACTTGGATCACTAGGAAATCCGCTGGATACGACCACTCACAAATAGTGGTAATGATTTCCTCCACCAGTCCCAAGGGGACAGTGATGGACTAGTCGGTTAGCTCAAGTCAAATGTTACTCTTCCTTAATAGAGGTAGGTTCTAGGCTTTGTACATCTCCTACGATATTAGGTTGACTTCGGAACCTGAGTCCAGAAGAGCGTTACAGGGTTCATTCATAGCGACTTGGAGATAAATTAGGGGACTTCCAGGGTCAGAGAATTTCTTGGGAAGGTGGCCCACATTAATCCAGTCTATAATGGTATGTGTTAACATAACCATATGCGTTGAGCTGGATTTTTGGATTGAAGAAGGTCCCAAAACTTTATTTGGTATGGAGGTGTTTAAATGTTCAACCGCTTGTGAGGGTGAGGGCTTAGTTGGATTTTTGGTTCTGAAGAAAGGTCTTTTTGGCATAATATTGTCAGAACCAACTGAGAATTGAGGATTTGAAGCCCTCGTGACATTGGGTTGTTGCGGTTGAGTGGGAAGTACCCTTGGCATTATTAGAGCGGTTGGTGGTGGAGCTACCGTCGTAAGAGGTGCGGATGGATTCGAAGGATGGTATGCATGTGGCGTATCTCCCATAGGAGAAGGAGTCCTAAGATACTCTTGAACCTGGTAGTGACGTTGTGGAGTTGCGTGACCCATAGAGTCACTTGGAGAAACCAGCTACTGCATGTAGTAGCCATATGGGTTTGGTTGCCAGTAAGGGTATTTCTGTCTCTGCAGTGGCATCCCCCATGACTGTGGGTATTTCCACTGCTGGTGTTGCTCGATAGGTTATGGCAGAGTTCCACTTGGATAGTACGTTAACGGTTGGTGGAACTATCTTAGGTTACCTTGGGGATAAGGTAACCTTCAGGGTGTCTACCGTTTACTAAGTCTTAAGTTGAGTGCATACACCCCGGACTCTTGTAGATGTGAGATTATTGGGCAACATCCCTTAGGATGGTCATACTGGCATATCTCACATCCACCATCATTGTTTGTATCTGAGTCCACAACCTCATCGATGATAGTCATTTTTTCCTTACCCTTGTTACGTGTATTGTCTGCATCTCTCCTCTTTTTCTTCTCATGGTCACTACTTCACTCCTTAGACTGCTCTACAATTTTGAGAACGGTTTCAAATCTACTGTCTAAGGAGTCCCTCATTTGATCTACCTTAGCCAACATTTTAGTTGTTAGCTTTTGAAGTGGCAAGGTTTTTCTATTCACCAACTCTTCGAGTGGTGACTCATCCTCTTCCTCACAGAATCTTACTCCCTTCTTTCGGAGGGAAGAATCACAGCTATACTCTTCCGCGCTTTCTCTTTTCCATAGCTCCCCTTCTTCTTTAGTTACTTACTCCAACAATCAATGAACTTCATGGGACCTAAGTTCAGATAATCTCCCTTAGGCATATGTCCCAAGGGTTCTCCTGGTTTCATGTCTTAGCCCATCTATGAGATGGCGTAGTTGATCCTGTTATGCATAACCATGGCCCGAGAAATGATGTAACAATGCATAATATTGGCCCATGGCAGCATCCAAGGGTTTGTGATTACCTTGCTTCCATCCTTGGATTTGCTTATGCAAGTTGAACACCCTTGAGTACGTTTGGTATTTATCGTAACAATTCTAGCATTGTACTCCATCGTCTAATGGATTCTGGTTCTAAGGACCAGTACCAACTTTCTGCTTCTTTTATGAGTGTCCTAGGAAACAACTTTAACTTCTGCCACTCATTTTCAATATTTTTCAAGGCACAGGCATCGTGAAATGCCTATAAATGATTTTGTGGATCAGCATTGTATCCCCCCTCAAACCGTGGGATATTATTCATGTCGAGTCTCTTGATCCGACTATCTTTCTGGTGCCTTGTAGGTATTCTCATAGCCTCCATAATATATAACATACTCCGAGTTGCTAGTAGGGGTTCGTCATGGTCATCTCTCTCATGATGTCTATGATGCCTATGTGGTTCCCTACTTTTCCTTCTATGCCTTAATTCTCTCAAATGCCCTCATCCTCTCTCTCGACTCTCTCGTCGAGGTATCTCATCTTGCTTACCCTTATCCTCACCATTGTGCTCTTTGTGACTACGTCTGAATGTGGAAGGAAAGGGTGAATGATGTGATGAAGGGGAAGAAGAAGGGGAACCATCACCATGACAATGTTTCTTACCTTCTCTTCGGTGGTTATGGCCCCGATCATGATGACGATTTGAATGCCCATCCTTGTCAAGTGTTTGTGTTCCCTCATTGAACACTTGGTGTTCGTGGGAATTAGAACCATGGTTGTGAATCGTAGAGCGTAGGTTCTGATACCCTACCTCCTCACTATCATTAGGAGGGGGAACATCATTTGATGGAGAACTTGTTACAATTGGTTCACCATCCCCAATTTCTCTTAGGATGTGCGAGATCCCTTTGCCCTTCAATGATGTATGGTGTCTCTCCCACCGCGAGTCCCTTAAACATTGCGCTTCTGTGGGATGGTAGTCCCTTATGCTGTAATCACATGCAACGTATTCAGCGTATAACTATGTCATGCTTATTTGTGCAAGCACACAAAGGAACATGTTGGGGACTGCATGATCTAGGGGTAACACTATGTTACCTTGCAAATCACGCCAATGCAATTGTTCATCCTGATAGAGGATAAAAGTAAAATTGGGTATATACTCATTGGGATGAATATATATCACCCGATACTATTGAGGAACTAGCAGTTCACAGTTATGTGTGTTAGACCACCGACTGTCTCTTGTGTGATCCCTAGGTGTTGAAGTGCTTTTGTGAGAAGAAAACATTGTTGTCTTATCGGTGTGCTATTGACCGTTGTTTAAAATTTCTTCTGATTAACCCTGAGGGTTTGTTTAAGCTTCCCAACGATGTGGATGATTTCCTATGTTCTACTTAGCACACAAACAACTTAGTCTCTGGTAACGGCGCCAATGATGAGTGGTGAGGTATCCCTACACTCAACCATACAAATACGAGCGTTACATGTGTGATTTGGTTGAACTCAGCAGACTAAGTGCCTACACGCCTTATGGAACACCTAAGGTTAATCATTCATTGTCTTCCCAGACTTATTTGTATTTGTCATGGTTGTATGGCTAAGTAAGGTATGTGATTTTTATGTCTTTTATCTTTTATCGCCTATGCTAAGGAGGGAAAGGGTGAAGAGACTAAGTAACTAACTTTAACTAACTAAGTTCTAATGCCTAGCATCAGTATCCGTCCCGGTTGTCGTTCACACCCTGAACCAATGCAACCTTCTGGGATTACCAAGCGTAATGCACGTGCTTGAAGCGGTCGTATTGAATGCACCTAACTAGGAGTGTTGAGGGTTGAGAAAGATTAAGTACTTAAGAAAGCATTTAAACAATGAACAATAAATAACAATAATTAAAGTCCTAATTAGCTTAGTCCATGCACTGTAAGGTTTATCCAATAGTTCATCTTTATTTCTGTACACAAACTTGTGCTCAGGTACAATATTTGCTCGAATAAAGATCCATTCACTTTGGAGCTCCTACTGCAGGCACATGGAAATTATGCTATCTATGGAAAGGTAAAACTGCCAAAGTTTCGCTAAGGGTCTAGATCTAGATAGAGAAACAAGGGAGAGCTGCCTCTTATTTATAGATTTGATGGTGCGCTATACGTGATATCGTGGGAAAAGATGCAATATCATGTACGATACATCGCGTATGTGATATCATGGTCCATGTGATATCGCATCCCATCAGATATTCTAGTAGTTGACATGTCACCTACCTATGGTGTGCTCCTATCTAAGACTTTTGGAGCCAAGTTTGGGGGCTTCTTCAGGTTAGATTTCTCAGAACTATTAATCCCTATCAAAGGAAAATTAGAATACATGACTATACCTCGAGAACCCTTCTACAAATAAGTAGTTATAGCCTTGGATCAACAAAATCAATCTTTGAAAGATCGAAACACTAATATTTATGTTGGGGTTATTGAGGTTGAGCACAGCAAACATGTTGTAAATGACTATGTGATTGGAACTACAAAAATAAATCCTATCTCTCATGCAAATTCCTCCCAATCTTATCAAAGTTCTAGAGAAGGTGAAGAAATCTATGGAGACACCTTGCCTTATCAACAACATGATGAATTTTTTCTGAGTAATCCACCACCTTTAGGGGAAGACAAAGTTATAAATAAGACCCTACCTTTTAAAACATTTGAAGGTGTGCTAAATTTTAATGACACATCCATGGAACATTCTCCTAGAAAGGCTATATTCAATGATCCACCAAGACCTAGACCTATCATTGAAACTTATATCAAAGAAAAATTTTACAGAAAACGATCAAGCAAGTCAAGATTAGGTCTTGATTTTCGTAATCTTAAACATCGAAAAATTGTTAAACAATGTCTAGACAGGAAGTACGTTGGTGAAGTCTTTAAGATAAGAGACCTAGTCCTAGAAAAAGGTAGAACATTTGACTAAGAAAATCTTCAAGGTAAGTTCCGTTCTATGTGGTCATGTCCATTCTGAAATAAAGATGTTAATGGCCCCAATGTGTACAAGGTTGCTGATGTGCAAGGACATAAGTTACCTAGAAATTTTAATGCATTCCATCCAAAGCATTTCTACTCAGGTGCCCCATGTGGACACCTAGTAGATTCTTAGTTGCATGTTTTCTTTCCCTTCACCATGCATTTTATTTGTATATAGTTGCATTTGCATATTTTCTTTGCATTTCCATCATTTCTTTCTTGGCATATTGTTTTGATTTTTGCTTTGCATATGATTTTAGTAATCATTATGATCTTTTGACTTACTAGGCATTGGATCATCAGAACACCATTGGAAAATCATGTGAGTATAATCCTTTAAATAATATTTCCTAGTACTATTACATAAAATCTCTTTTATACTATATATTTCAATAATGCTTTGATTCGTCCTAGTCTTTTTCAAGGTTTTAGTTTCTTTAGTTATGTTGGATTGTGGAGCATGAGATTTGTGCTAACTTATCATGTAATCATCATGATCATCTGAGTGTAAGATAGGTGATGTTAAAGAAGGGTTAGCCATAATCACTAGGTGACCTTGGAAAACCCCATTTTTCCTCTCATAAGCCCTAGCCCTCAAGTGTGATGATCCATGGTTATCCTATGAATAATGGGGAGAAGTGTGTTCATCTCCACTTGAGAACTCTTAGCCACCCAGGAGACCTACTATGATGCTATTAAATCGCAATTAAAAGGCACATACACAAAGGTTGAACTGCACCATGGGCAAAGTTTCCTCAAAAAAATAAAATAAAAATGAGGACCATGTTCATTAGCAGTGTAATAAGTTCTTGAGTGTGATAGGGTCCAGTAGTTATCTTAACCCTAACCTCCATTTCCCCTTTTGAACCTATTTTCAAGAAAAAAAAAGTTTCAAGGAAAAATCCAAAAGTTGTGGCTAGCCACAATCTAATATAAGCCTGTCCTCCTTATTATGTTTAGTATGGGTCTTGTGCTCAAAGTAGTCTACATGTTTTTGACTTTTATTTTGTAAGAATATTGGGAAAGAAATCATAATTATATTTTAATTATATATCGATATATGTAGTTAAAATAATAAAATTATATATTTAGAGTTTAATTAAATAAGATGGTGTGGTTTGGGTGGCC
>MNCI01034510.1:157680-182962 GCA_015680685.1 Gnetum montanum | reverse complement strand
TGTAAGTGATGGACGGTTCATTAAAGATTGTGGGAGTGGCCCTGTGAATTTGTTGCTGCTGAGCTTGATGTCTTTCAGAGAAACAAGTTTACTGAGATCTGGAATGGCGCCCGTGAAAGCGTTGTTCTGAAGCCAGACCTGTACCAAAGAAGTCATCTCTGCGATGACGTTTATGTTGCCGGAGAGTGTCTCGCCCGTCTGGCCGTTGAGGGACAGAACTGCCATGTGCGAGTTGGCGAAGCTCGGAGGAATGGAACCTGACAGATTGTTCAGGGCCAGAGAAAGCGTGTGGAGCCGGGGAAACTGGTCGCCGAAGAAACTGGGAATTGGGCCGGTTAGTCCCGTTGCTGTTGCAGTGAAATTTACAAGGCTCGAGGAGGAGTCGGTAAGATCTTGAGGCACCGTCCATGGCTCGAATGGATTGTTGTCTATCCAAATAACCTGCCAAAACACCCCTTCTAGTAAAGAATACAATAATACAACGAAAATCCTTGTCCATTCTCATATTTAAAAATTTATTTTAAAGGAAACACCAATGGTAATTGCACTGAATTAAACACTTTTCTATCCTATAAATCCAGTATATGTTAGGCCAGTTAAGTTTCCGCCATTATCATAAATGAGTCAGAACCCATAAACAAGTTATACCTCATTGTGCAGGCAACCACTGTGTCTCGGTAAGAAATAGATTTTATACCCAAACGTGCAAAATTGGAGGAAAAGGGCAAACTTGAAAAACCAAACAGAACCTATCCAGAACAGAAAGGAAGAGTTTTCCAACTACACAGAACTAAAAGCAGATTTCAACACAAAGCCCAATAAAAAGAAAAACGTGAATTAAGGCAAAAAAGGAAACACCAAATAGCAAGCGCAGGGTCAACATACTTGTGGGAATTTCGTATAGAAATGGGAAAACACGCAAAAAACCGGTTTTTTTACATACATTCCACTTGGAAAAAGGAATTGCTGAAACCGAATTGCGTCCGTAACAAAGAACTTGAGTTGTTTACCTGCAGAGACGTTAAACCCTTGAAGAAATCATTGGGAATATAGGAAAATTTGTTGTTGTCGACGAAAACGCTTTTAAGTCTGCTCATGCCGGCGAAGGTGGGCAGGGGCCCGGAGAGGCTGTTGTTCTGGATGGAGAGTGAGGTGAGTTGGGAGAGCTGGTTCAAGTTGGAAGGTAGTGTACCATTCAACGACTTGCTCTGCAAATCGATGCCCACAATCCTGTCTCCGGCGCAGGTCACGCCATTCCAGGAGCAGGGATCAACCGATGAATTCCAACCCAGGTCCGTTTTCGGTTCGATAACCTGGACAAGATCCTGTATCACCTTCCGGTCTCCGGGATCAATTGCACATCTCACCCTGCACAAAACGCTGTATAAAGCCAAAATTGCCAGCGACGGTCTCATTTTCTCAGCACCCAAGCTGAAAGAACAAACTTGATGCAGCAATGGCTACTTCAATGCTGGCAAAAAATGCAGCCGTCCAGCAATGAAAGATGAAATAGAAAAAGGGCTCACAGAACAGAATGAGTGTTCTTTTGGCCCTAAAGTGCAGAATCTTTAGCAGAATCTGTGGCCCCGTATGGCCTTTGAATTCAAAGAATATCGACAAACTTCTACCTTTTAAGCACGTTACCAGAACCAAAATCGCCAAGACGCGTTCCATTTTGAACCTTAAATCGCGGCAACACCAATGCGATCACCAAAACGTCCCTTTCAAACCTTCACAGTTCAAACACACCTTAGCAACACCAATATCACTCTGAATAAGCACAACCTAAAAGATTCCTTAAGAAAATAAAAAATAGTAAGAATCATTTATTACTAAACACCACTAGAATTAGCATAACCCAAGTAACATTGAACACCCTTCCAGGAAGAACAAACTAATGCATCATTCTTCATTGTCCTGTTCCAAACTTTGTGTCCATCCAAATGGCCAGACAGGAAAAACATTGACATGGATCAACAGTAATATGTTTCCTAAATTCTACAAGAGTTTGTGCATCTGTTTCAGGGACTGAGTTCGTAGAAACTGTCCCCGAGTTACTAGAAGCTACCACCACGGAAACATCCTTGCTTATGAGGATGCAGAGCACTGTGAATATTGAAGCAGCGTCAAAAGCATAGCTATCCATTTCCATTTACAGATCTTGGCAAACTTTACCTCTTATCTAGAAACCCAGATATTATCTGTATTTAAAGCACAGAAAGTATGGCATGAATTAGAACGCCGTTGATTTGGGGCAGGTAAATGAGCGATTGGAAGTTGGAAGTCGATGCAGAAATTTCAAAGTCATGCCATGCCAACAAGGTGTGATATGATGGCGGAAGGTTCCTGTTCCAATAGATGGGTTTGAAATGGCTGCAGAAAATTAGGTCTCAATTTTGTTGAAGAGTTGTATGAATTAAGTTAACAGTGAGTAGAGTGAGTTACTGAGTTTGTGAGCATATAGACGAGGAAATCCTGCATAAACCAAACATTGTTGATTTTGTGCATTAAGCAACCAACGTCTTTTCTAATGAAGTCAGTCATGGATTCTTACATCTTGTCATCTCGGGCAGGTTGATTCAAGGTCATCATTTTGATGGAAGTTTTCTACAATTGCAGAATCACATGCCTTCAATTACAGAGGAAAATGACACCAGGACAACAAAGTGGACCCTCAATTTTGAGAAAAATGACACCAAGACAAAACCAGCTCAGGCTCGCGACATCCATGTTATGAACAAGGAAGTTAGTCTTCCAATGGCTTGACTTAGACATGGACACATGGATTACTGTGCCATTCATGGGATCCAGTGCAGTCTTCCTGTCCAGAGAAATAATGGGCAATGCAGAAAAGTCACCAAGAAATAATGGGCAATGCAGAAAAGTCACCAAGAAGAGTCAATTCAACTGACATTTACATGGGATTTGTACTCAATTTTGCAAAAGACAAGTATCAATTTTATACGATATCAATTTTATACGAAACAAGTTATGAATTTTAGCATTTTGAGCACGTTAATTCATGGTCAATGTGGTTTTGGAAGTCCTTGGAGGGTTTCAGAAAAGGGGCATCAATGATCTTTAAACATGAGACTAAAGAAAACATGTCCGTTGCAAAAATTTCAAGCAATGCCAAGCCATTCGAGATTTAGCCTCTATACAAATACTACTTTTACACCCCACCTAGTATAGTTCAATGTGTTTGTGGTAGGAACCAACCATGAATCCAAAGACTTTTGGATAAAGCTATTAATGTTCAATGTGTTTGTGTGTATTTATTGTGTACTGACATTATAAAAAGATAGAGCACTTGTAAACATGTGAATAAATAAAGGTATCTAAATAAGTGGTATTTCATAAATATGATTTGTTTTTCTAAATAGCCACTGCAGAAATGTCAAATTAAATCTATGGCAATTACATTGCTCAAGGAAGAGGAAGCTTTGTACTTCAACGGGCATAATTACTAGAAAAGGATTATCAATCTCTTCTATCCTCTGTAATCATAGGTTTTAACACTTTTGTGATCACTGCAGGAACCAAAAATGATATCCTTCCGAAACAATAGCACATAATAAAAGAGAATATCAATTGCAGCCATGGAACATTAAGCAAAATAATTAGTGATAATTATTGAAATTAAACTCAGAGGTTTAGTTTTCAAGGTCATTTTTCACGGCTGGAAAACAAATGACATTCAATGCAATACTGTCCTTGTACTCATTACAGATCAAATTTCAATGGCAGCAAGTTTTTTTCCCTTGTCTCATATGGCAACGTATTGGTATTAGGAAAATATGGAAATGTCTTCTATTTTTGGATTTACTTGTCCCATCATTAATTGTGTTGTAACCCTTAGCAACAAGGTACACTGATTGATTGCATTAACAAAACTGGATTATTGCAAAGTTAAAATAATTAAATTAGATCTGAGAACTTGCATTACACATGATCTCCAAAAGGACAGCAAAAATTTGAATGTGGATTTGTAATTTGTTCACTTATTCAAATATTCCCTTCAATGCTGGGAACCTCATGCAAAATCAATGCTAGAAGAACTCTGATAAAATGGGCATACCAGTAATGTAACTCTGATAAAATGCAAGAATGCAACATTAATGGAATCAAATGGCCATAGCTATGTTATTTTGGTGCGAAAAAGGAACAAGTCAAAGTACAAAAATTGATGAAGGTAGAAAAATAAAAACGATTAGAATTGGATAGGCAATAAAATCCAGCCAAAAGAACTAGAACTGAAACCAAAATTTTATTGTCTAACGTGGTGGATTGATTCTGTACTCCACTTAAGATACTATGATAGTAACTTTTTTACCTGATAAAACCTTCGCAGCACCTTGCAGCGGTGGATTGATGTGCAGCTTGTTTGTGGAAGCACTGGTTGGTAAGAAAACCCTTGCAAAACTTCAGAAATGTGTAAGAAGTCCCTCCACCTTGGAAGCTGATTGAAAGATAAAATCTGAAAGAGCATTGTTGAAAGAGCAGATAGAAAGAAAATACGCATTTTCATGGTAGCAGAAACAGTTCTGTCATCATCAATGGATTCATGGCTGCTCACTCAACATTCATCCAATCTCATTTATTTTGCCAAAACTCTGATAAACTATTTTTTCATCGGACTCGTAAAAACTGGCAGGTTTCGAGTTTCATGCTCACCATGCTGAAGATCTAGTACTCAGGGCTCTGATTCTTTGCAAAACTTGCAACCCTGTGAGTACTCACAAAAACCCTGCAAGTTTCATAACATTGATCACCACCACCAGATTACCATAGAGCCTCCCTTAGGCATGTGTCACCAGCATCAAATTCATCAAAACATGCAGCTTCAAACACACAGCCAACACCAAAAATCCTCAAGTCCCACATTCAGGCATTTCATGGGGAAGCTTAATACCACAATCTACGATCCCAGTAGAAGAACAAGTTCAAGTTCAACAATACAGACAAGAAATTCAACAGAGAAAGCTAAACGAAAACGAATAACAAGCAACGCAAACAAACAAAGATGGAATACAGCTGGACAAGGAGGAGATTCTCTTCTTTGTCTCCATAAACCCACAAGAAGAAGACAAACCCAAAAACTCTCTTTGAAATAAAACCAACAAGCTTGTCTACAAACTATTTAAGTTGCTTCAATCCCACAATGTTCTATGCTGAGTATGTTGTCTTGGATTAAGCTTCTAGGATGATGTTGTTTGATATCTATGTGTTTAGAATGCCCATGATGAACAAGATTGTGTGTCATCACAATAGTACTTGTGCTATCACAATATAAACAAATGGGAGGTTCAAGTGTATATCTCATTTTATTGAAAATGAAGTGGATTCATATAGCCTAAGCACTGTAGTTTGTTTCTTTTATCTCCAAAAGATGAGAGAAGGACCAAAGAAAAAACAAAAATCAGAAGTTGATTTACGATCTTCAAGGTCACCTCCCAAGTTTGTATTAGTGTATCCTCATATCTTAAAATTTTTATGTCAATGAAATGTGATCCCATAATCTGTGTAGTTTTTAGGTATCGCAAAACCTACTTTGCAACTTTCCAATGTGATTCATGAGAATCTTGCATGAACTCACGAGGTAATTTATAACAAATTGGATGTTTCGATGGATGAATATTAAATAGATACATGAGACTACAACAATATCATGAAGGATTAAAGGATGAGGATGTGTCATTCTTGATAAGTTTTGTTACCAAGGAAGAGTAGTGTATTTGAGAGATTACAATTAATCATGCCAATTTTCTCAATAAAGATAAGACAAATTTTATTTGGAATATGGAAATTGATTTTGATCTTTGGGAATTCTTCCTCAAATCAAATATTTCAAATTCATTTTTTATGGCATTAAGAAAATTATTTCCTAATGCACTTGTAGATAAAAAATAGATTAAATCATTTACATATAAACAAATAAAAATATAATCATCATTGGATACTTTTTTATAAATAGTTGTTTATGATTGAAGATTGGTGAAGCTTGCTTGCATGAAGAATGCATGAATTCGTGCATACCAAGCACATGGAGCATGCTTGAGCCCATATAATGCTTTATGGAGCTTGTAAACATGATTTTTCTTTTTTTCATTAATGAGATTTTTCTTTTCTTCATTAATGAAACCTGGTGGTTCCACATAATCTTTTTCATTAAAGAAACCATTAAAAAATGCATATGCCTCATCCAATTGATAAATGACATGATTTGCTTGAGCAGCAATAGCAAGAAAAATTTAATCAGATTCCATTCCTGAAATAGATGCAAAACTATTGTACCTTGGAGACATTGTTTGGCAATGAGATGAGTCTTGAATTTTTCTACTTCATCATAATGATAATTTTTTAATTTTAAACACCTATTTTAACCCAATATCATTACCATATAGACGAGGAGCAAAGCAAAGTGTTGTTTCTATGAATTTGTTGCAATTTCTTTTTCATGCATCAATCCAAAGCATAGCTTGGATGACAATAGAGGGTTCCATCAATCCCCTGACATAAGACATAAGCAGTGCAAAAAATTCATCAAGCATGGTAGTGAAGAGAGCATCTGCAATAGGTTCTAAAAACACCACAAAAATTTGGCTAGCACTTTCAGACAAAAAATATAGCTAAGTCATGATGAACCCCAGCATGACCAAGCTCCAGAGTATCAAAACAGTATCGAATGGAGCACAATTCAGCACGTAAGGTTCCCTCTGGGGCCCATTGATAGCTACTCCAAAATTGAGCATCCAAAGGTCAAAGTTTCAGCATCAAAATTGAACATATCTAGTTGCTCACCTAGTTTGGTGTAAACCGCACTCAAGCCAGCGTGAGTAACTCACATGAGACTTGCTCACACTCACGCTGCAATTGTCAAAACTCACATGAGACGTGCTCACACTCTCGCTGCAATTGTCAAACTCACGCGGCAACCGCCTTTTACGCTGTAACTGCAACTGCTCACGCTGTCATCAAGAATGACATTTTTTTAGAAACGTCATGGTGAACTATTGTAAACTCCTGCAAATTATCAGCGAGTCAAACTCTTACGCTAGCGAAAGTCACCTTACGTATTGTAATTTTATGCGTCGTTTATGAGCGTAGTCTGCCAATTCATAGCCAGCTGCCTAACCAGCTGCCTAACCTACACCTGTCACGCGATCCGCACCTCCGCATCTCACAAATAAATACCCAGTCCTGTGACAAAAAAAGGGAGGAAGAAACCAGCGACTTCAGGAGCAGATGAGAGCGTCAATCTCTCATCTTACATCGGGGCTAGCGTCTGACTTGCGACCTACCTTCGTGACCACGCTCTGACCGGTGTAAACACTTTTCATTGTTAATACATCTCATTTCTGCCAATTGTGTGTATCATTTTTGGCTGTTAAATTCCTACAGTTCTTTAAATTTTCTGTTCGTATTCACGTTTACGTTTGCATTTCTGCAGACGTGTTTAATACATCTCATTTCTGCCAATCGTGTGTATCATTTTTGGCTGTTAAATTCCTACACTTATTTAAATTTTCTGTTCGTATTCATGTTTACGTTTGCATTTCTGCATTACATCTGCATTGCGTTTATGTTTACATGCAATTGCATGTCTGCCTGTTTAAATTTTCTGTTCGTGTTCGCGATTATGTTTGCACGCAATTGCATATCTGCCTGTTTAAATTTTCTGTTGTGTTCGCGATTATGTTTGCACGCAATTGCATGTCTGACTGTTTAAATTTCCTGTTCATGTTCGTGATTATGTTTGCGCCCAATTGCTTGTTTGTTTGTTAAACCAAACGCTAGCATAACCTCCACTTTACGTTATCGGAAGTCCTTATCTGATCCGCGTGCGGACCGTTAGGTAATTGCAGAAAAATCTTATTATCAACAATGGAAATAACAAGCTTCTCTCTTCATCACAAGGAGAGAACGAGAAGAAGCCTCTCTCTCATGCAATGGGAGAACTCTTAACTCTGACAATTTATGATGGATCCTTAAATAGCCACACCCGGGTTACAAAATTGGAAACAACAAAAATTAACTGAACTTTTAGAAGTCTGATGTTATCTTTAAGGAAAATTCAAAAAACTATGGACAATAACGGAAAGTGCAGTTTATGAATTAGCAACTGCTAGTTCATTGCTGTAATCTACCGCTTCAATTAGTTGTTTCCAACAATCTCCCACTTGGAGATTTTGATTGAGGATCAATCATATCTCCACAGCATCCTTTCTACCTAACCAGTCTATGTTATTGCTAGGCCATATGAGGATCTACTCCAGGAAAACTTGTCCATGTTAATCGGCTTGGTCAGAACATCTGCAAGATTATCCTTGGTGTGTATCTTCTGCATAGCCACACTTCCATCTTCTACTACGTTACGAACAAAGTGAAATTGTACACCTATGTGTTTAGTCCTTGAATGAAAAGCTGGATTCTTTGCAATATGTAAGGTGCTTTGATTATCACAAAACAAAGGAATCTTCTCCTGTTTGTGTCCAAGCTCCTCTGACAACCTTTGAATCCAAATTGCTTCCTTGCAAGCTTGGGTAGCTGCCATGTATTCTGCTTCTGTTGTAGATAATGTGACTACTGTTTGCAATCTTGATACCCAGCTAATAGCTCCTCCTGCAAGTGTAAACACATAACCTGTAGTAGATTTTCTTTTATCTGGATCACCTGCAAAATCTGAATCCACATAACCTTTAATAGTAAATTCAGATCCTCCATAACATAATGCAACATCTGAGGTACCCTTAATGTATCTCAGGATTCTCTTAACAGTACTCCAATGCTCTCGTCCAGGGTTTGCCATGTACCGACTGACTACTCCCACTGCTTGTGCAATGTCTGGTCTTGTACAAATCATAGCAAACATTAGGCTTCCCACTGCTGATGCATATGGTACTCGAGACATCTCATTCCTCTCTACTTCAGTGCTAGGGCACATCTCGGAGGATAATTTGAAATTAACAGGAAGTGGGGTAGAAATTGGCTTACAATCTTGCATGTTGAAGCGTCGCAAGATCTTACCCAAGTAATTTTTCTGAGAAAGCCAAATCTTCTTGTTATTTCTGTCTCGGTGAATTTGCATCCCTAGAATCTTGTTTGCTGGTCCCAAGTCTTTCATATCAAATTCCCTAGCCAACTGTGCCTTCAATTCTTGGATTTGCTCTTTGTTGGGACCTACAACCAACATGTCATCCACATACAATAGCAAAATGATGAAATCTTCATCAAACCTCTTGAAATACGTACAAGGGTCTGCATTGAGTCTATTGTACCCAAGGCTCATGATATACGAGTCAAATCTCTTGTACCAACACCTTGGTGCCTATTTGAGACTGTACAGAGATTTGTTCAACCTGCAAACCAAGTTCTCTTTGCCTTCTTCTGCAAAACCTTCTGGTTGGAGCATATAAATCTCTTCTTCAAGATCTCCATGCAGAAAAGCAGTTTTCACATCTAGTTGTTCTAGATGTAGATCAAATGTAGCACACATTGCTAGGACTACTCTGACTGTTGTAAGTCTAACCACAGGAGAAAATATCTCATTGAAGTCAATTCCTTCTTTTTGAGCATATCCCTTTACCACCAATCTTGCACGATATCGCTCCACTTGGTCATTACTATCACGTTTGATCTTGTAGACCCATTTGTTTCCAATAGCCTTTCTTCCTTGTGGTAGTGTAACAAGATCCCATGTCTTGTTTTTGTGTAAAGCTTCAATCTCCTCTTGCATTGCTACCATCCACAAAGACACATGGACTTTTGAGAGCTTCATGTAAAGTTGAGGGCTCTCCATCCTCCGTTAAAAGGCAATATGCAACATTACTTTCAGTAACATAATCTGAGTGCCAAGTTGGTGATCTTTTTACCCGAGATGACCGACGAATTTCATTAGCTTCAAAATTGACTGGTCCTGTCTCTTCACACATTGATGTTGCTTCAAGAGGAACTGGATCTCCTTTGAAGTGCTAGCATCTTCCTTCTCTTGCATTTTATCTTCTACAAATATCACATCTCTACTGATGACAACCTTGCGGGTAGTGGGATCCCACAGGCGATACCCCTTAACTCCATCAGCATACCCTAAGAAGATACATTTCCTGGACTTTGGGTCCAACTTTGATCTTTCTTGGTCACTATACATCACATACACAGAACTTCCAAATGTATGGAGATGAGAATAAACAGCTGGCTTACCAGACCACATTTCTATTGGTGTTTTTAGATCAATCGCAGTTGATGGAGACCGATTGACTAAATAGCAGGCCATATTAACTGCTTCTGCCCAAAAGGACTTGGTTAGATCTACATCCTTCAACATTGATCTTGTTTTTTCCAACAAGGTTCTATTCATCCGTTCTGTCACTCCATTTTGTTGAGGAGTGTGTGCCACTGTGAACTGCCTCTTAATGCCTTCTTGCGGACAAAATGCATTAAATTCATCAGTTTTATATTCTCCTTCATTATTTGTCCTTAGACACTTGATCCTTTGTTCGGACTCAAGTTCTACTTGCGCTTTAAAAAATTTGAAGACTAAAAAGACATCTGCCTTCCTTTTGATTGGATACACCCAACATCTCCTGGAGAAATCATCAATGAAAGATACAAAGTATCTTGCTCCTCCTAGGGAAGCCACTAGTGCTTGCCAAACATCAGAGTGCAACAAGTCCAAGATGCCTCTACTCTTAGCAGTTGATGTGCTAAACTTTAATCTGTGTTGCTTACTAGTAACGCAATGCTCACAAAATGGTAAACATACCGAGTTGAGCCTAGGAAGTAGTTTCTGTTTAGAGAGAATCTGCAAACCTTGTTCTGACATATGACCAAGCTTTCGATGCCACAACATTGTCGATTCTTCTTCCAAACTAGTTGATGCAACAGAAGACTCTCCCACTTGATGTGTGTTCCCCGGAAGCATGTACAGATTTGTAGCAACCTTTTCTGCCTTCATTACCACAAGCGCACCTTTGGTAATCTTCAGGATGCCATTCTCTATACGAGTTTTGCACCCAACATCATCTAGTTGTCCTAAAGACAGTAGATTTTTCTTCAGGCCCTCCACATGTCGTACCTCTTGTATTGTGCGAATAATGCCATCATACATCTTTATCTTGACAGTACCAATACTAGCGATTTTCAAAGCATGATCATTTCCCATGTACACAAATCCTTCTGAGATTGGTTTGTAGTCATAAAACCATTCTCTCCGAGAGGTCATGTGCCATGTTGCTCCTGAATCAAAGATCCAAGCATCAATGAGCTTTTGTCTGCCTTCAGCAATAGTTGCCTCACTGTATAGAACATCACCGTCATATGAGGTACTTGCCGCATTCCCTTGAGGATTCTTTTCATTTCTCTTCTTGCTCCAACACTCCTTCTTTAGGTGTCCTATCTTACCATAGTTGTAGCAAGTGATGATTTTCTTTCTACTTCTTGACTTGGATCTACGATGAATTTGGTTCCACTTAGAATTACATTCCATGGATCTTCCTCTCACCATTGTTAAGGCCTCCACCTTGTTTGCCAACCTATCTTCCTTATTCTTGCATCGACTTTCTTCTTCAAGAACTGCCGCTGCAACCTCGTCAAAGACAAGATCATCCATAAGGACATTGTTGGTCAAGTTGATGATGAGTTGATCATATGAATCAGGTAGACTTTGAAGTAGAATTTCTGCACGTTCACCTACATCTACTTTATAGCCCAACGATGTGAGTTGAGAAAATAAAGTATTTAGGGTGTTGATATGGTCAGTCACAGATGAGGTTTCTGCCATACGAAGAGTGTAAAGTTTTCTCTTCAAGAAGTTTTTGTTGTGGAGTGATTTAGCCTCGTATAGCTTGGTCAGAGTGTCTCATATTTCCTTTGCCATCTTCTTTTCTACAATACTTGAAAGAACTCCATCTGCCAATGCTAAGTGTAAATTAGCAATAGCATTTCCATCCATTTCATTCCACTTGTCGTCATCCGTGACCTCTCGCGGCCTTGCTCCAATCGCTGCCAGGCAATTATCTTTACGCAGAATTGCCTGTATCTTTATTTTCCACAATGTGAAGTTGCTTCCATTGAACTTCTCTATTTCGTATTTGCTAGCCATTTTGTAAGATTCTTATGCACGATCTACAACACTTCCACGGACTATGAACCTGAGAGCTCCGATACCACTGTTAGCAGATCTGGCAGCAAAATATGAAACGAGATGAAAATAAAGAGCAGTTGAACGATAGGTAATTGCAGAAAAATCTTATTATCAACAATGGAAATAACAAGCTTCTCTCTTCATCACAAGGAGAGAACAAGAAGAAGCCTCTCTCTCATGCAATGGGAGAACTCTTAACTCTGATAATTTATGATGGATCCTAGGGCAGACTTAAATAGCCACACCCGGGTTACAAAATTGGAAACAACAAAAATTAACTGAAATAGAAATTTTAGAAGTCTGATGTTATCTTTAAGGAAAATTCAAAAAACTATCGACAATAATGGAAAGTGCAGTTTATGAATTAGCAACTGCTAGTTCATTGCTGTAATCTACCGCTTCAGTTAGTTGTTTTCAACACTGTGTCCCTCCAGGACTTGTNCTAGTTCATTGCTGTAATCTACCGCTTCAGTTAGTTGTTTCCAACACTGTGTCCCTCCAGGACTTGCCGGTGCTTGTTCCACTCCAGCCTTGCACCAAAAATTTCGAACACCACAGGTTCCATATCCTATGTTGATCAAGCATCATGCGTTGATGAAATTGGGAATCCATCATTGAGGAGGTCGGGTGATAGGTAGTGAGCAAAAATGGGAGTTGCTGCAAATACGGTAGAGGACGGTGTGGGCAGGGACATAGATATAGCAGGGGAATGATCCTTGAAAATACAAGGAGTGAGATCCCAGTACACAGTGTGCTGGAGCCACTAAACATGGATACGAGGTTGATGCACCCAGTTTGGTTGAAAGGGGTAGTTGAGAAGAAGTGTTATCGCCATCAGAAAGGATGATATGGTAGTGTGCCAGAAGACAGAAAATTCAGACACCAAAAAGAGGAAATGGTAGGGATATGAAAACATTGTGCACGGTGGCACAATGGACCAGGAAGAACGAATGGAGAAGTTATCGGGCAATAATGGGCACATCTGTGGTATTCTATTGGAAAAAGATCTGCAGCTACGATGAGTGGTGGCAGAGGATGTTGCGGTGTTGAATGAACAAAAGGTGGGACGATTTTGGAGGAAGATGTGGCAGCAGCAACCCTGTTTCGTCCAACAAACTGGTAGAGGTCATCAGTGTGTGTTGCATGCTAGCTTGAAATAGTTGTAGACCAAGGATTGATAGCAGGTGTTGCAGATGATAGGCGATGGTGTGGTGGTACAACCGGCTGAGTTAATTCAGATGAATGAAGCAAATCAGAAGTCAAAATTTTGGCATAGCTCTTATAATTCCTCTTTTTTGCTTGTGGTCCATTGAGCCACAGTTGACATGTCCTAACCAAATAAGCCATAACCATGTTGTGTTTTTAGTGCCAGTGAGGCAATGAAATCCTTTTGCATCTGTAGCTTATACATCTAATTTTTGCTAATAGGAATAATAACAATACCTTTGTAATCATTAGACTTAGAGATTTTACAAAAATCTCTTTCAAATTCAACATGATACCCATTGTGACATAATTACCCCACATTTAAGAAATTCTTTGAAAAATCTAGAACAAAATAAATATGGAAAATAACATATTTGTTACCTTGAGTTATTGTGAAGGGAAGTGATCCAATCCCAATAATGGTTAGCTTGTTTCCATTACCTATAGTTACCTTTCCATCATATTTTTCTAAACTTGAGAACAATTTCTTATTCCATGTCATGTGATTACTACACCTGATGAGTGGCAAGGTACCCCTACACTTAACCATATGAATATGAGCGTGTATGCATGATCCAGTCGAACTTCGCAGACGAACTAGTTGTGGTATCTAGATAATTATACGTTGATTACAGTTCACTGTCTTTCCACCTGGACTAGTATTTACTTTGTCACATATGGTTTAGTCCAGAGTGAGGTGAATGATGGGATCCTAAACTAATGCTACTCCTAGAGACGATGGGGAACAATCTTAATTAAGCTAATGGACAATGGAAAATGAAATCTATGCTATCCTAAGTGTGATGAGCACTCGTCCTTAATCATCCATATGCATCTTGGACCTCATGTACTACTTTTGGGATTACCAAGTGCACATTACTTGAGCACTTCTAGATATGCTACTAGGTTACCAAGTAGTTACACTTAAATGTTCATGATTAAGTTGTACTCATTCTGCGTTAATCGACAGGAAGTGTAAATGACAATAAAGGAAATATAAACTAAAAAGACAACAATAAATAATTAACAATTAAAGTAATTAAAAGCTAAGTGAATGCTACAATGATGGAGTAATCTCGATCTTTATTGTCGATCGTGTGTGTGTCCAAGTACGTCACACTCAAACAAAGGTTCCATACAATTACAATCATCATTGCGGGCATGCACTGGGGAAAGAATTAAAATTAATTGAAAATTGAGAAAAGACTCTACCCTAAGACTTACCAACTTCCCTTTCTTTCCTATGCACCTGAATGTTGTATTTATAGGCCTACACATGAATCATCCAATATCGTTATCTAGGCTGTGATATTGTGTACCTGATATCAAGAATTCGATATTGGGGCCTAGCAAACCACGATTCATCATACTCCCATGATTGAATAACAACTTGTCCTCGAGTCAAACAAAATGAGAACGAGTTCAATTGATTACATAGTGGATAGGTATGAGATTATTGACTAACGAGGAATTACTCATGTCGCAGTGTGGGATTGAAAAAAATAAATTGGGACAAAGACACAAAATTACAAAAGGCAAAATTTGTTGGAACTCATGTGGTTCCTGGTGATGGTGGCTCCTCCATGGGTCTCTTCCCCTTGTGCTTTAGGCTTTGGAAATGGATGTTTCTGAAGAAGTGCCTATAGCTTTTCTTCTTCAATTTGGGGATCCTATGCCATTTATGCTAATGCTCCAATGTTTGATGGAGTCGGCACCTCCCATGGACATAACAGTTGCGGAAACATTTGATTGGCCTTGACATACCAAGCTACAAACAACTGTTATTCCTCTTCATAGGTTTTGTCTTTATCCTTGCATTCTTGGTAGTTCGTGAGCCGTCGAGCCAAATATACCATGACATCTTTCTATCCTTGGTAGCTAGTCTTGACCACCTCTAATTTAGAATTTGCTAATTCTAATCTCTATAATTTCTTCTTGTGTTCAGCAAATTCTGCTTCATATTTAGCATAAGTGGTTGCTACATGCTTCTTCAATTCTGTTCTCAAGCATCTTGCTATCAACATGACTAAGTTAGCATACCATAGGTTTGCCAACTCCATGTACTCCATGAGATCTTGTATCTATAGGTCTCGTCTTTTCAGTTCTGCTTGGTGGAGTAAGGCATAAGTATCCAATATGGTCCACCAATCAACGTTTTGAGCACTCAGACTATTAATATTGGCTTTGGCCATTTGGATTTTTTTTCAATCACCTGTTTGTACATCCCCACCTGATTTCTGAAATCATCCTTGAGCTTCTCATGTTGTTTGGCCTCATTTTGCCATGTGCTTATTTCAATCACCATCTTCTAGCGAATTGTGCATACCTCCTCCATTGCGAGGGTTTTATTCTCTCTGGCCAAGCGATTCATGTCTTGGTTGACCCTTATTAATTGTTCTCACAATTGTTGAAAATTTTCCTCAAGAACATTCTTTTGTTTTTCTACTATGGTCAACCAGGGATTTTCAGCGATGAGGTGTTTATTTTCTTGTGAGGCCTTGAGTGCTTTGGCATGTGCATACATTTGAGCTTGTGCATTGGAAGCATCCCAATCAACCTTCTCTTTTTCCTCTGCCACTTTTTTATTGTCTTCCAGCAGTTTAGTTAGCTGCTCTATTCGAAAGGATTCTAGCTAGTCTACAGGGATAAACTGGGATGGATCCCATTGTGCAGCTTGTAGGGTGACAAGCTTTTCTTGGGGTCTTTTTAACTCCTCCTTTGCATATTCAGCGTTGACCTCTACCATGACCAGCTTTTCTTTTGTAGAAATGAGGTTTGATTGTGTTGCTATGACATCTTAAGGGATGTCAAACAAGGACGTCATCATTTTTCCTATCTGTAGCAACTGATCTAAAACATCTTCATGATCTATAGGAGTCATTAAGGGACTGGCAAAGGTTTGAGCATCGCATGCTCTTGAAAAATCTACTGGTGGCATAACAGGGATATTGAATGATTCTTTAATGTGGTCTACGACCACTTCTACTATGCCCATTGCATCCTAGTGCTACATGATCATTACTGTGGCACCTTCACCATTTTCTAATTTCACTTAAAAAGATGTAGCGTTTCTAGAGATTTGTTGTGACTAGTGTGATTCCCCTCCTCCTATTTGGATGGACACCTTGGCCTATGCATGATCAATTGAGACTATGGGTCATATGACATCATCAATGACCTTGAAGAGATTTGCTTCATCACGGCTTCCCCAACTGATCGATTCAGCGATGGCCCTGAGATGGCTCATTGATAATTGATAGTCCTGCAGCAGTGGTGGTAGTTGGTCTTGTTGGCCTTTAGGTTGTGTGCTGGGCCCCGCTTCTTGTTGTTGATTAGGTCTTATGTTTGGAAGTTGGCTAGGACTTGTAGTTTTAGGTGTAGTGGGCTCCACCATCTATTCTTACTCAGGTTCCAATGTCTCACCAGCATTTTTCCTTGGGACTGGTGGCTTCACTAATTTTGCAAATGAGGCATTTTGAGCCTTTCTGGGGATGTCATTGGTGTACGCTAGAATTCTAGCACATCGGCATAACTTCCTGATTAGGTAGGAAAAAGGCAATGTGAACTTCCCTATTTTACGTTCTTCAAATTGCCTTTAAATTTCTGTGAGATATAGATAAGGTAGGTTGGCATCAACCTTGCCCATCAAGATGGCACTTCCTCTAGCCACATAGGTGAAAATTTTGTTCAATCCTTTTGTTGAAAAAATGTGATATGTGCCAATTTTGAAGTAGAACCTCTCTTCAAGTGTGAGCTCTCCATATGCTTTATTCTCCTTGTCATATGCCCTTTTTAACCATATCTTACGTGCATTTGCATTAGACCAAGTAGATAGGTGAGCAACCCTGGGCCTTGTATTTGGAAGATTCAACACTTCCAAAATGGCCTTGGTAGAGAAATCAATAGAAAACCCACCAATATCAATGATGGTGCCTTCTTCCTTGTTGTGCCAAAATTGGTACGTCTTCCCAAGGTACCAATCACCACTCTCAGAGAGAACATGCCATAGTGGAGACCCTTTAAGTTGGTCTTTGACTACCTCAGAGGAAAATTCAGTAAAAGGTCCAAAATTGAGTTCCACAATCACAGCTACTAACATGGACCTTTCATGAATTGCCTAAACACATTCTCGGGACAACATAAGATGTCCCTGTTTAGGTGCCCTGTTGTCTCCACCTTCGGCATGCCCTGATTACACAGTAACAAAAGGTTCTTGATGAATGCTGAATGAGTATGCCTCCTACTTTGCATGTTCTTTGGGAAGTGCTTGGCCTCTACCTCTCCTTGGCCATTTGGATGCACCCTGAGAGGGTCCTCCTTGTTGTCCTCATTTAGGGGCCATCTGCAATCACATGGAACCGATTATCAGTAAGGCTATTTACAAAAATTAGATTAATACCTTACTCCTTACCCTTAATAGATTCATTTCTTGCTTAGTGTGATTTAGAGTTAGAGAGTTTTGCGAAAATTCTCCTAAAAGTTTTGATATTGGGCCCAATTTTGATTAGGTGACTCCAAAAAATAATTTTCATAGTCTGGGTGAAGAAATAAAATTAATTTGGCAAATGTTTTTAGCATTTTTAAGGTCACTTACCCTTGATAATATCCTTTGGGCAACAATGAATTTCGAAAAAACTACATGCAACTTGAAGCATACCCTTTCCCCACAACTAAGTTAAATACTCCAGGTATAAGTAGGTTTGATTGGAATGAGAATCAGAGCATTAATGAGCAAGTTATTAATGTTTGAATGATAGGTGTGCAAGTTAGAAAATTCGTGGAAGAAAATTTCAACAACTCCCCTTGCATGAACAGTGAAAAATGACGTTGATATGAGTGGGGGGTCCACATATATAGTTTTTATAGATGCGATATCATGTACCCACTAGTGCGGACTTGATATCACGTTGGACCCAATACTGAGTACTTGATATCACATCCCTTTTGAAATAGGGTAATTGGAAAAATTGATAAATTTTTGAATTTCCAAGGCCAAAAATGAAGGATTTAAGGTTAAGTTGAAAGATCTAGGGTAACTTTGAAGAAACCTGAAGGCACCAAGAGTGTAATGAAGTGGAATTTAACAATGAAATTCATGAATAGGATGAGGAAAAAGGACATGTTGTGGTGCATAGGAATGTTGGAATTTAAAATGATGATAAAGGAAAAGATAATTGTAGTAATGCATTACTTAGAGGATGTAAGATGATGTGGTGATGTGCAAAGAGTGAAAATTACAAAAGTTACACAAGTGGATCCTCCCCAAAGTAGGTTCCTACCTATCATGCCCTTACATAACCACACCTTAAAATGTTTGTAGGCATAAAAAGGGTTAAATGCAATCCGTACCAGTGCAACAAAAGACACACATGTAGATACCACCGTGATGAGGTATTAGTTCTATGCCACACAAGACACAAGTTAGAAAATACTTAGACAATGAGGTGAAATGAATCATAGAAGGGATTGCAAAGATCGGGATGTGAGGTAACTAACCTTGGGCACAATGAATGGGGGATGTGATTAATGTATCATTAGCCCTTCACTCCAAAATCAAGACCAAGTCCATGCCTCTCATCAGTGACATTGCATTGTTTCATCCAATGATGGACAACCATAAGAGCACCATGACAGTAAGGCGTATGATCACTTGGCATTTTGTCCAAGGGAGGACTGATTTGAAATTTCTTTATGACACATTTTTCTTGATTTTTTTGATGTTTCTCTTTTCTTCTTTTCTTTTTCTAGGTGCTTTGGCACTTGGTCCTTTCCAACAATGAACTAGAGAAGTCACCAACCTTTAGGCATGGGTGCATGTCTTTCTAATGAGACACCTAGAATAGCATTGAGGTTGTTTATTGAGCGCCTTTATTACTCTTACTTCCATTTTTTCATTAGATCTACAAGGATTTTAGTACAACCAAGCTACATGATAGCACATACAAATGCCACCACAGAGAATCCACAAGTCCCCTTGATGTCATACCCTGGCCATTCTCTCTTAGTCCATCATTTTTTGCTCTGGGCATAATGAGCACAGAATTACTTTTAAGTTTTAATGATGACAAGAATATCATCATACCAAAGTAGAACCTCTTATTAACAGAATGGATGGTGGATGTTGTGGGCTCACTATCTAAATAATTAGTCACCTGAGACTTGATAGCATAGAATAACACCTCAACTCACAAGTCACATGAGTATTTTATTCACCAATGAGATTACTCTCAAAAAGATAAAATAACAAATTGGAAATGAAAACAAAAAATTGTAAAATCAAAGAAAAGGAAAAACATTTACTAATTTTGCTTATTAGAATGGAGGATATCTCCCATAACTAAACTTTTGAGCATGGCTAGAATTAATAAATGAAAAATGCGGATCCATGTATGTGGGAAATATTGGAGTCTGGTCATATACAAACCATTGGGTGTCTTTTGATGTGGTGGCTGGAATGTACCCGACTTGGGGTTCACACACTTGATTAAAGTTGGCATAGTGGGACAATTTATAAGATGTGGTTATGTGATAAGGAGTTGACATAGTATGACACCCGTGATCGTAAGATAGTATGCAAGGATCAATATGTCTCCCTATGTGGTTATATTCATTAGGCTGCATGGTTGTTGGAGTGTTGATTGGTGGCCTTGATAAGGTAACAGGAGGCATTGATTTTAGAGGAGAAGATGCATCATAGCGCTGGACTTGTGCTGAGTTGGTGGATGCAGTGGTTTCAAAATCATGTTGTCTCTTTTTACAATCATTAATGTTGTGGAGGACCTCCACTACTGTTGATATTAGTAGCACAAGTAATTTTTGTGGGTTGGTGCTATGGTGCAAAACCTTCTGGCACAACTGGTGGTGATGTAGAAGGAGGTGAATGATGAGAATATTGAGGGCAAGGATAAGTGCAAGGAACATGAGGGGGTGATCTTGTTAGAGAGGAAATGGGTTGATAGTACTTAGGAGAATGATAACAATGTGATGAAATAGAGGATGTTGACACAGTTGGGGAAATAGGATGCTAAACATAATAAGCGCTTGTGTTTGGATGGTATGAAGGGTGTGACTAGTTTGATGGTGGCCTTCCCCATGACTAGGGTTTTTTCCATTGTGGTTGAACCCAGTATTTCTATACAAAATCTAGATGTAATATTCCTCTCAAATGCTCATGTAAATGTGACAAGATTGGGCATTAACCTTTGGGGTGATCATACAGGAAAATGTCACATTGAAATGTGTGATTTGTAGTTGAATTCTTATCCTTATTTTCTTCAACCCTTCTTTTTTATTTTCGCATGGTGTCTTGTCCTATTTTTCAATTGGGCATGGTTCCACCTCTAATAATGTTGGCATATTCTCTACATTTTTCATGTATCCATTCTGTCATCTTATTGATCTTTGCCTCAATTTCATCTAGTGATTGTAGTATTGGCAAAGATGATTCCACCTCCTTGAGGTGAGTTTATTTCTCCTCTTCATGATCTTGGACCTTTGCTATTGTGAGATTTTGATCCTGTTGAGAGCTTTCAACATTCCCCCATTTAGCTATTTCTCCTTCTTGCTACCCACTTGATAAGCTCTTGGAATTGGTGGGTTCGTAGCTCATATAGTTAACTTGGGACATACATCCCTAGGGTCTCCCTTATTTCATTACAAAGCCCATCCATAATGCGATACATTAGCCTTTCCTTGAACAACCCATGGCTTGGGCAATTGTTTAACAATGAATAATATTTTTCTAAGGCCATGTCCAAGGGTTCATGTTGCCTTTGTTCCCACTCTTGGATTTGTCTACTCAAGGCTAATACTCTTGCATAGGTTTGATATCTTTGAGTGAAGAGTTCTACCATTGTCAATCAACTTCGAATTGATTTTAGGTTTAAAGACCTATACCATACTTTTTCTTGGCCAATGAGTGTCATAGGAAAGAGCTTAAGTTTTTTCCACCCATTATCAATATTGTTCCATGCACAAGCATTGTAGAAGACTTGTAAATGATGTTGCAGATCTAAATCATAGCCTCCTAAAAACTTAGGAAAGTTGTTTAAATTAAGCCTGGGTAGATGGCTTTCCTCACGATGCCTGCAGGATATTTGAACAGCCTCTTTTATATGCATTAGGCTCTTAGTGGCTAGCAAGGGTTCATCGTCACTAAGGAAGTCATGAGTTTGTGAGCGGGGACTTATCTATATTCATGTTGGTGTTCCTGACTTTGCCCCTGGGTTCGATTTTTATTTTCATGTTGATCCATTGAGAAATGATCATGTGTGTCATGACAGGACATTGAAGGAGTAGAGGAAGAGAAAGAACTGGAAGACTCCTCATGACTTTTGTAAGTCTCCCAATCATCCCTGGATAAATTGTTGTTAACCATTGAGAAGGTCCTAGGCCTTATGGGCCCCCTCATTCCATGGGATGTCCCATCCTTACTAAAGGTATCTAAGTTGGATGACAAGAGTCCTTAAGTATTGTTGGGGTGTCCATGAACATATGAGAGTCTTGCATAAGATCGAGTACTCCAAACTTCTTCATCGTCATACATTTCATTGGTTCTCCAATGGATTGCCTCACTAGATGTTGTGTTACCATTGTCTTGTGAGAGAGACATTGGTGTGAATTGTGTGTGACTTAATTAAAGTAAATTTCTTTTCTAAAAGATTTATAGTTAATACCTTGTTACAACGATCTTGTATGATATAACTAATCTAGAAAACTAGCATCATCCTCAACAACAACACCAATGATGAGTGGCAAGGTACCCCTACACTCAACCATACGAATATGGGCATGTATGCATGATCCGGTCAAAATCTGCAGACAGACTAGTTGTGGTATTTAGATAGTTACACGTTGATCACAGTTTACTATCTTTCCACCTAGACTAGTATTTACTTTGTTAGGTATGGTTTAATCCAGAGTGAGGTGAATGATGGAATCCTAAACTAATGCTACTCCTAGAGATGATGGGGAGAAATCTTAATTAAGCTAATGGACAATGGAAAATGAAATCTATGCTATCCTAAGTGTGATGAGCATCCATCCTTAATCATCCATATGCATCTTAGATCTTGTGTACTACTTCTGGGATTACCAAGCACACATTACTTGAGCACTCCTAAATACGCTATTGGGTTACCAAGTAGTTACGCTTAAATGTTTATGATTAAGTTGTACTCATTTCGCGTTAATCAACAGAAAGTGTAAATGATAATAAAGGAAATATAAACTAAAAATATAATAATAAATAATTAATAATTAAAGTAATTGAAAGCTAAGTGAATGTTGCAATGATGGAGTAATCTCTATCTTTATTGCTAATTATGTGCATGTCCAAGTACGTCACACTCGAAAAAAGATTCTGTACAATTACAATCATCAAACTGTGGGCATGCATTGGGGAGAGATTTGAAATTAACTGAAAATTGACAAAAAGACTCTACCCTAAGACTTACCAACTTCTCCTTTCTTTCCTATGCACCAAAACGTTATATTTATAGGCCTACATAGGAATCATGATATTGTGTATCTGATATCATTATCTAGGCTATGATATCGTGTACCCGATATCAAGGATCTAATATTGGGGCCTGACAAACCACAATTTATCAACACCCATTATCAACATATCAAATATTGTTGTTGTTGCCAACATCTAGTACCTTTGTAAAGATCAGGAGTTGATCTTTCTCCTTTTCAATATAAAACAATTGGTCACCTTTTTGTTGATCCTTTTGTTGATCTTCATATTCTATAATTTTTTCTTTACCTTTCTTTTCATACTTCTTTCTAGACTAACATTTTGAAGTATTGTGGGTGTTGGTACCCAAAAAATCACAATGCTTACTTTCTTTTGTTTGATTTGATCTTCCACAACCATGACCTCCAAGTCTGCCGTGACCATGCCCACATCCTCTAAATGAGGATATGCCTAAGGATTGTTGATTTTGATTTTGATTGAACATCCTCTAAAATTGTACTTAAAATGCATTTATTGTTGATTCCTCATGATCAGAAATCCTTTGCTCATATGTCCTTAAGCTTCCTATGAGCTCAACCATGGTCATTCTATTGAGATCTCTTGCTTCTTCAATAGCCACAATGACAAGATCATATCGTCTAGTTACACTTTGAAGGATCTTTTTAATAGCACACATTTCTTTAAGAGTTTCTCCACAAGATTCAAGTCCATTTCGAAGTTATTGAAATCAACTGATGTATTGATCAAGATTCTCTAAATCTAGCATGCCCAAATATTCAAAATCTTTCCTTAATACTTGTAACTTGACACCACAAAATTTTGATGATTCCTTGTATGTAATCTATAGTGCATCCCATGTAGCTTTGCTAATTTGATGCATGATAATTTTAGAAAAGATTATCACATATAACCCAGATTGAATGATGAATAATGCTTTTGCATCTTTCTTACAAAGCTCCTTGACTTAATTCTTTTGTTCTTCCTTCAAGGCTTGAAATGTTGCTTGATCAACATCTTTAAATCTAGTTTCAACAAAATCCCACAAATCTTGTGAGATAAAAAATGCCTACATCTTGATTGTCCAATACTCATAATTCTCTCCATTGAAGACAGGAACTTGGAGAGATACAAATTAGTGATTTTGAGCCATTTTGGAGAGATCTATTGGCAAGAATATGAACTAAGCTACTCCAATACCAAATGAAGAATCTAAAGGGCCTTGGATTTATGATCTAAGCTAAAAGGAAATAAAGAACTTAGTTAGAACAAATAAAATCTTATGAAACTCTCTTAAATTCTCTTGTGTTGGTTGGAAACGTCGATGGTTGGAACATCAAGAGGTTAGCAGACATACAACCTAACCCTGAGTTTGTTTGAGACCTATGCTGGAAACGGAGATGGGGTGCCCTAAATGACCTTGTTGATTGAATAAATACTTTACCAGTTGCAACTAGGGTAATGGGTGCAATCGAGGGGCGGCATGGTTAGCTGAAATGAAAATACAAATAATGTGAAATGGAGCTAAGTGTCAGAGTAGTGTTTCATGATGCTAAGTGTAGAGCATAGCCACAGAATGGGGGCAAGTGTAGCCAAGGGTTTTAACCGAAACAAGGGGTCAGCCCATGGAGACTACCGCCTAAGCATAGTATAATATGATGATGCATGAAAAAGTGTGACAAGATGCAAGAAAATGTTAGAAATGGGAGAGAGAAATGGAACACCACCCCAAAAGGGAGCGTAGTTAACTCCAAAAGGGAGCGTAGTTAACTCCAAAAGGGTATCAGAAGGTACATAGTGTATAATAGGTGTAGTGGAAACGTAGTCATAGTCTTGGTGGTGTCAGGTCATGAAGTTTGGTGCTTGTTGTGATGAATCGTGCCTACTAGGTTGGTTGCCGTGGTGTACTGTGCAATGTTCTGTAGGGCTACAACGGGGCTGTGGTGTATCGCATGGTGCAAGGATGCCTCTTTGTTGGTGTGGTGTGCTCTGGGTCTTGTTCACCCATGAAGCTAAGTGCTAAGATGCCAAGATGTCAAATGAAAGTGCCAATTGCCCACCCCTAAAATGTTGGGACATAGGGGTATTTATAGGGCTAGGGCTAGCCCAAAATGCAGATTGGGTGCCACGTGGCAGTGCAGTAGGTGGGACTACGAGAAAAATTTAGAAAATTTTCTAAGTCTAGAGGTGAGCAGAAAAGTTTGAAGATTTTTCTAACTTTGGCTGCTATGCTCACCTCGTGTTACATGTAGGATGCATAACTTAGCAATTTGAAATTTTTTTGCAAAACTGGTAGTTGGAGCTAACTAAACACATAGAAAATTTTTGGCAAAGTATCACCATTTTGACACTTAGCCAAATTTATAATCAAGACGCCAAGACCTAAAATTTTGTGGTATTTCAATGGCCCCTCTTTGTTGACGTCTGGAGGAGTGGCTCGAGAGACATCAACAAAG
>MNCI01034510.1:97195-151494 GCA_015680685.1 Gnetum montanum | reverse complement strand
AGGACCCACTGACATTCCTATTTGGAACATTCGTTAACTTATTTTCCTTAACATTTTGCAATTAATTTTATTTTTGTTCATTTCCATCTTGACATCCACTTCACTGATGCCATAGTTGTCCCTTTTTACCTATCTTTCTTACTCTTTTTCTTTCTCCATTCTGATGCTACCGGAGGTTCGCGATTAGTCATGGGGGTACGGGGCCTGCTTTTTCAATTTTTCTCCTACACCCCCAAATTTTTGATTTTCTTCCTAACCCCTATACCTTTGGTAGTCATCACCTACATCTTCCCAGATCCATATCAGCCATACCACAACTTAGCCAATGAACCTACATCGAAGCAAGGTATTATTTACTTGATGATTCAATTACCCTTGCTAATATATGATTGTGTTGTGTGTGCAGATGACAATCATACAACAACGGAATGGATCTGGAAAAAACACTTGGAATGGAGCAGCACGAAAGCAGCTATGCAAGGAGTAGAATGGATAATGCGCTTACAGATGGACAACGGAAGGCGCAATCTAGGTGTTGGCAGCAGCAAGACTCTTCTCTCTTCTTCTCTTCTCTTCTCTCTCCTCTTTTCTCTCAACTGCCAAATGTGGCCTGATGTCATTATAATAAGGTGTTCACCCTTGTTGTCATGAACACCAGTTTTGTCAAGTCTTGTAATAATGAACCATTCACATGTCATTCCATTAGTTCCATTCCCCTCAATAATCCCATACCTACTTGATATCATTGTAAGGAACTCAAGGACGAGTTTTTATTCAGTCATGGGGGTATGATGAGATGCAGATTGCACAAGCTGCGATATCGCGTACGCGATATGATGGTCCCCCGCCAAATCTATAAATAAGAGGCAGCACTCCCCTCATTTGACATCCTAGGCGTAAAGTAGTGAAGCTCTGGTGGATTTATCACCCCAGAGATAGAATATTTTCCATGTGCCTGCAGTAGGAGTCCCCCAAGTGAACGGTTCTTTATTCGAGCAGCTTTGTACCTGAACACAAGTTGTGTACGGCAAGAAAGACGAGCTTTGTGGATAAACCTTGCAGTGCATGGATAGGTTTAATTAATGTTATTTATTACTTTCCTAGTAACACGGCATGAGTACGACTTGGTTAAGAGCATTGACGAACGTGTACGGCTAGCCAAGGAATCGGCTACTCATCGTGATTAGTTTCTCTTACCCTTTCCTCCTAGAATGTGGGACAAGTACGACTTGATTATGAGCATCTACGGATGTGTACGACTAGTCAAGGAATCAGCTGCTTGTCACACTTAGGTTAGTTAAGTGCCTTAGTACGACCGCTTCAAGCACCTGCATTACGTGTGGTAATCCTAGTAACGATTAGCGTTTGGTAGCCACAGTTGCACAGTTCAGGGTGGGTACGGCAAGTGGGAACGGATGCTGATTCTAGGACTTAGTGTTGTAGTTAGAGTTAGTTTTAGTTTCTCAACCCTTCGCTGTTTAGCATAGGAGATAAACCGAGAAATACCAAAAAAATTATATACCTTGGACTTACTTAACCATACACCGTGACAACAACAAGTAAGTTTGGGAAGACAACGAACAATTAACCCCAAGTGTTCCATGGGGAGTTTAGGCATTTAGTCTGTGGAGTTCGACCGGATCGCGCGTGCTACGCTTGTTTCGTATGGTTGAGTGTAGGGGTACCTCGCCACTCATCACTTGCTTATGTGAGGTGCAATGCTACATGTGTAGTCATGTTGTGTGCCGACAAGATCCTACAAAAATCAACTAGAAAAACAACATCAAGTAGCACTTTTCATAAATAGAGTTAAAATGCACAAATAAAAGGAAAGCAATGCAAAAAGTAATAGTTTTACGTTGTTTCGGGTCATGGGCTAGTTTAAGGCCTTTTTGGGCCACAACAATAATTTAAGGTCATTTTGGGCCACCACTAATTTCAGGCATTTTCAGGGCATGTGTTTTTGTAATTTTATGATTATTTTTATTTTTATGTGTTTTTGATGTTTTTCAAATGCAATTTGTAAGCTAAGTGGATGGATGCATAAACAAAGTAGAAACGTGTAAACAAAGTGAAGCAATGTGTAAACTAAGCAAGCAGGTGAAATGTAAATGCATGAAAAAATGCAACATAAGCAAAAACCAGAAATGCATGGCTCATAGAGGCAAGGGGTAAGTAGGCGCGTAGCACGTTTTTGGCCAAGGGGTAGTCTTGGTCACATAGTTGCTTCCTAACTCAGTATGGACTAGGGGGCATGCATGGCTTAGGACCCTCTGGGAGGCTATTGTCTTCAATTTCTCATTTGAGTATGTTAGTGTTATATGTTGTGTTGGTTGCCTTGGATGCATCACCAAAAAACTCCAGCTTTGACACTTACTCCATGCCTATATTGTGGATAGCCGAAGAGAAGGCATTATCATCGTGGATGACAACTTAACCACCTTTGCATGTAAGGTGGACTTCTTGGTGGATGGGAGAGAAGATGACCTATAGTTGAGCTAGCTAGGGCCTACCCAAGATTAGGTTGAAGCTTGGAATCTCTTCTATGATAGTGAAATCTGTGTTGGTGGGAAATTGTTCTCCTACCATGAAGGCTAATTTGATTGTACCCTTGGCAATGATGCATGATCTGTTGAAGGATTTTAGATGTGATTTTGGTTGGCCTAATTTCGTCTACCAAGCCTAGCTTGTTAATTATGGAGTGTAGAACTATGTTTGTTATTACACCATCATTGATATGCACTCTATGGATTGTGCACTACTCAACACATATGCTAATGAATAATGGAGCTGTAGTGACCTCCTCTCATTTTTGGTTGACCTTAACTACATTATTGAGAAGCTCTAGGGATGTTGAACTTGATTCCTATGGTGTAGGGGGAAACATCATTACATGGATGGTATTCTCATCTATAGGGATGTCCTCTATAACAAGAATGGAGGCCAAAATTTAGGCCAATGCTTAGCGGTGAGCAGATGAGGTCATGACTAGGTCATATAAGCGCAATGTTGTGTTCTTCTGCTTGAGCATTTGTTTCACTTGGGTTAGTGCAACTACAAAGTCCTTGTCGTTAGCTATTGTGTTGGCCTTGACTTCCTCCATGTGGTTTGAGAGATGGATCTCTCATGGAGGGGACTTGGGCTTAGGTTTCTTAGCTTTCTTGGGGGTAAGGGCCCTAGTGTTTGGTTGTTGCTTGCTAGTTATGGCCTTTACTTTGACCATGGGGGTTGTGAGGTGCTTGTTCGTCCTTTTATGTTGCCATTTGGTAGGCCTACTTGGGTTGCTAGTGGGGTTAGCCCTCAAATGAGGAGATACTGAGACATTGCCTACTATTGGGCTTTAGGTAGGTGAGGGGACATCATGTTATGGCATCCTTATGACAAATGATGGTTTAGGAGTTGTTAAAGGGCCAACTTGTTGTGGCACCTTGATGATGAAAGATTGCTTAGTGGTTGTCCCTACTACATCATGCTAGTTTAACATCTTAGTGGATGATTGGTTTGGTTGCCAATTTAACGTCTTAGCATATGATTGCTATGGAACCTTGATCACAATGGGTGTTGTGGGTGCTTGAGGTGGCACTTTGATAACAAAGGAAGGCCTCTTGTTTGTGGAGGTTAAGGGGATCCTTGCCTTGTTGGGAGGCATGCAAATCACAAAAGGTTGTTGCATAGGTTTATACTCGCCACCTACGCTAATGGAGTTTATGACATAAGGGGCATTGTTTGCGTTGGATTGGCTCACTGTGTCAAGCACTAGTTGGCCCCGTTCTGTCATTCTTTGTAGATCATCCTGCAAAGCACGATAGTTGTTCGTATTATGACCAAACATCTAGTGGTAATGATAGTATTGGTCTAGCTTGAAGTGTTGTAGAACTAGGGGTTTTTTTGGTACTGCTAAGGTGGGATTCCTTAGTATTTTGTAGTACCTGTCATGTTTTTGACAAGTAATCTTCGATACATGTTTGTATTGGATTCGCCTGGCTTTCAAGAGTTGCTATAACAATGCAAAGAATTCCATCAGTAGTAGTGATCCTTGCTCTCAAAGTTGGGCCTTGGGATGGCTCCTACCAATGTATGTGAGTTGGCACCATAGTTAGTAGATTTGTGAGCTAGGGCCTTGGGCTACTTAGCCATCGAGCCTTAGTTGATTTCTTTTGTGCTTGTGGCCACTGTTGCCACTATTGAATTTTGCTTATGCACATGTTATTTTCTAGAGGCCATGTAGGCTAGGTCATTATTGGCTTGTGCTACCTCCTCTATGTCCTTTGTTTGGGTAAAGTCTTGGCTAAGAGAATTTGGGACTAGGTAATACAGTTTGGACTTGATGAAGTCATTAACTACACCCTTGAAGATGGCTAGTAGATGCATCTTTACTAGGGGTTCATACATTTTTCTTAATGTAGCATTTCAACATTGGAGAAATTTTGGCATGGGCTCTAGGGGCCCCTGCTTAACTTGCATGAGCTAGTTGAGGGTTGCTTCAAGCTTTAGGTTGTACTTAAAATGTGTCACAAACTAGCTTATGAGGTCCTCCAAGAAGAGATTGAGGCCTTGGGTAGCACACGATACCAATCTAAGGCTTGCCAATGAGTGACATGGGGAACACATGCATGAAGGCATGTGGCCAAGCTTGAAGGAGTAGGCACTTGGATGGAAATGTGCCCAAGTGAGCATTAGGGTCTCCTTTGCCATTGTAATTGGTGAGTTGAGGTAGCTAGACCCTAGTTGGAAGTGCTAAGGGTGGGACTATAGGACTTATGGGGTCATCTCGGTAGAAGTTCACCACCTTGACGATTTCGGAGGAGGAAACTTTGACTTGGTTAATCTTCTCCATCAAACTTTGGATTAGCTAGAATTCCTAATCCAAGCTTGGGGATGTGCCAATTGGTTGCATTAGCTAAGCTTACTTTGGTTGTACAATGTAGGATCAGATTGTTGGTTGTAGATTTTTCTAGTTTAACATCATAGTAGATGGGCATTGCCAGTTTAACATCATGGTAGACTAGCATTGCTAGTTTAATGTCATAGCAGATGAGTGTTTCCAGTTTAACATCATAGTGAATGGTTGTTTCTAGTTTAACATTGTAGAAAATGGGTTTAGTTGATGTGTTGGTTGAGCAATGGGCACGACGATCGAGGTAGGACACACATGAGTGGGTTGGATAGACGTTGTGAGCATCGATGAGATAGGTGAGACATAGGATGACTAAATCATTTGGGGCTAGGAGGTGGCCTCTATGTGAGCATAGGGTTGAACAAATACAACGGTTGCTCACAAGGAAGGCTGAATTGGCATGGTTACCATCTCAGAGAAGATAAGTGGACCAAACCAAGGAGGGATCGTACTAGGGAGTGGTTACTGGAAGATGGTGTAGAGGGGGCTCTGACATTCAGAGTAGGTCTCAAACCCATCTTCTTCCTCCTGTGAGGGTTCCTCACAGGTTGTCCCTACATCATGCTCATTTGCACAGATGAGTTGGAACAATAGTTGGTGGTAGGACTTTGTGGGTGGAATTATGTTGAACAAGGAGGGGTTGTACTCCCATCCATCTTAGTGGACTCGTTCATAGTCCTATTTTTCTTCCAAGTCAAGGCAATCCACTGGTAATCCTAATTGAATTTTGACACAAAAAAATTTGTATTATTCGTGGCTTAGTGCAGCATGCTTTGGGTGGATCGTGGTGTCAAATGTGTTAGACATCGACATGGAAGGTTGATTTGAATTCATGTAGAGTGTAGCCATAGAATGGGGGCAAGCATACCCAAGTGTTTTAAGTAAAATGAGGGTGTCAACCTATGGAGACTACTACTTGAGCATAGTACAGTGTGACGACGCATGAAAAAGTGTAAAATGATGCAAGAAAAATGTAAGAAAATGCTAGAAATAGGAGAAAGAAATGGAACATCGCCCCAAATAGGAGCATAGTTAACTACAAAAGGGTCTCAAAAGGTACATAGTGCACAATAGGCACAATGGAAGCATAGTTATAGTATTGGTGATGTCAAGCTGTGAAGTCTGGCACTTGTTGTGATGAACCGTGCCCACCAGGTTGGTCACTACAGTGTGCCATGCAATGTTCTGTAGGGCTGCAAGAGGGCTGTAATGTACCATGTAATGCAGGGATGCCTCTTTGTCAATGTGATGTGCTCTATGTCTCATTCACCCATGAAGCTAAGTGCCAAGATGTCAAAATGCCAAATGCCAAATGAAAGTGCCAACTTCCCATCCCTAAAATGTTGGGGTGCAAGGGATTTTTTAT
The DNA here is from genome assembly GCA_015680685.1 of Gnetum montanum. Classification (NCBI taxonomy): domain Eukaryota; kingdom Viridiplantae; phylum Streptophyta; class Gnetopsida; order Gnetales; family Gnetaceae; genus Gnetum; species Gnetum montanum. Next base: position 145,231 of record MNCI01034510.1, on the reverse strand, counting down.
ATCACTAGATAATTCACTTCTATACTGAGTTTTTATTCACATTGAATAGGCTAATTAAGTTTATCACTCAAACTCATTATTTCTCTTCTGCCTCCCTATCATTTCTAGTTCATGGATAATAGGTTAAGTCCACATTTGATTAGAAGTTCATGCTCTTTCATGTCATAATGATTAACTTATTGAAGGTTATATTGAATCAAAGACCATTTGTGGCCATGAGTTAGGTATTTTACATTTGTTTTTTAGAGGTGTTCTTGTAAGATTCAGAAGGAATATTTTTTTAGAAACGCTTTTGGCACTAGAAAGAAGGTCAATAGTTTTTTCTAGTGTCATGAACCCATTGCCTAGCAATCTAAGGGTCCTTTCTAATACCTAGAATATTTCACACTTTTATTTCTTAGTTAATTTTCCACTTTATACTTAATCTTATTTTTGAGTATGTGTAGAAGATACTTGTTAACACCATGTTTGGCTAAGCTTTCAACTCCTCCAACATCTTCTAGATTTGTAGACTAATGAAGATAGAGAAGGCACAAGCTCTCACGACACCCATAATTGAGCATGACTACTAGGTTACATTTGCCAAGTGAGAGTTGCATGTAGCACTCTCTGAGAATGAGCTAAAGAGGTAGGTTTCTTATGAAATGGCTAATGGTTTGGAATCATTCTTGCTTGACCCAAACCATTCCATTGAGTTAGATCAATTTGAATAGGCTATATTAGCAAAGTGCCTGATCATTAGAAATGAAGTCTAAGTAATGATGAGTGTGGAATTTCAATAGAGATAGGTTATAGTAGATTACCTCATGGGACATTTCAATATCAATTTTAGCAATAAGAATTACCAATTCCAAGACCAATATAGTAATGGAAATTTTGGCATAAACATTCATGATGATGATGGAAAGAAAAATTCATATTTCCCTACCTATAGACCCCTTCCATCAGCCACCTTCATTACCTCGAAGTCTTGTTTTATAACATGTAAATCTCATTAGTTCAAAANCTCGAAGTCTTGTTTTATAACATGTAAATCTCATTAGTTCAAACAATATATTTTTTATGCACATACCTCAAATTGTTGCTCCAAGAGCTTCTAATTTAGCTAATTCCATAGTCACCATTCCACCTATAACTAACTTATCCCTAGCCTACAGTCTCTTCCCAAGCATAATTACAATTAGTCCTACAAACTGAGCTTTAGTTCAAGGTATTAACTAACCACTTAACTCTTTTCAAGGATTGTTCCATACAGTTCCAATTCAACAACCATAGATTTCTCTACCTTTTCTCTTACTATCATATACATACCACATTCCTGGCCCAGCTTGCTTAGTGATTTCGAATACACTTAGTAGACACCCCTGGCCTTCTAAAGCCATTTGCTTCACTTAAACTTCAAATATTTTGGCAAACTTAGCGGACAAGGCAGCAAAAGATGCAAGTTGTGTTGATTGCTACGCTATGCTATGCTACGCAGCATAGCACAACGTAGCGATGATGTAAGAATGACGAAGGCATCTTCGAATGCAGGATCAGCAAGTTTGCAAGCTTCACGCAAAGAGCAAAGGTTACAGATTGTCAGCATGACCTTCAAACCTTCGCAATGCAAGTCATTGTTAAGGCCAGTTGCTGCGCTATGCTATGCTATATAGCGTAGCAAACATGCAGAACCAGTCAGAACAATTCAGAAACTTCCAGCACGTTCAATGGGTTTCAATGCAACTTTCTTCTTGAAACTGTTGGCTACACTATGCTACGTTGCATAGCGTAGCACAGCGTAGCAAAACTGCTATGCTACACCAACATGGTATGTTCCAAAGTGTAGCATAGTGTAGAAAAACCGTTACGCTATGCCAACATGCTACGTTTCAAAGCATAGCATAGCGTAGCAGGTAGCACAGCGTAGCAGGTAGCACAGCGTAGCAAGCTGCTACGCTACGCTAATACGCTACAGTAGAAAACGTAGCACAACGTAGCAAGTAGCTACACTATATCAATGTGCGTCACTCCTTATCTGCATCATTGGCACACATCTGCATGTTTTGACAGCATAATTACAGCATGGCAGGCTTGTCAATCAATCAGCTCTACATGTCCATGCAGGATGGACACGTCAAAACCTTGTGGGTCCAGGACATGTGGCATCCAAATTGTGTTTCTCATACCTTCCTAGCCCTATAGATACCCTGACGAGCAAGGCTCAAAGGATGGGAAAATTGGCAAAAAGTTTGGCAAGTTGGCAAATTGGCACTCGTGAGCAAATTTAAGCAGTAGTCAGCAAATCTTGGTTGGCAAATGTTAGCAAAATTTCATTTGGCATTTTGAAAGAAAACTTGAGCAGTTAGAAAATTTTGTTAATGGTTAGCAAAAATAAATTCCCTTTGTTCCAAGTTAACTTGGCTGGCCTAGTAGCATTCTTTGCATTGTTGGCTCTTGAACCTGCATTCAAGCATATTGTTAGCTGGCTTTTGAACATCCTGGTTACTTTTGGGATCTTTGTGCTTTTCAGTGTTGTGCAACCAATTGTATTCATTTTGGCAGAGTAAAGCCATAATCTTGAAATGATGCATTTTCTTATCTCCAGTTTACTTTACTTTCCTATTTGTCATTGCATTTTTACATTGTTTTCATCTCCTCGCATTTAAAAATTATTATTTTTTGCTATAAGCATTACTTTTAACTTAAACTTTTGCAAAAGGTTATAGTAACATCGATTAAGTCCCTGTTTGATCAACTAGACCATTCAGGGTGCCCCGTTTCCATTTTATCTAGCACGGCCCTCACGTAGATTCAGGGTTAAGACTATTCGACTAACGACCTCTTGGTGTTTTATAGCCATTAATGTTTTCGGTCGCTACAGTTTTCTAGTGCTAGAAGGAGGGCTTTTGGTGCCCTTTCCATGCTTTACGATAGTCTTGTATGCATTTTGTACCCCGGCACTCACCAGCATAAACTTGACACCCCTTTGTTGTTGTTTACACACCGTGTGGTACAGATCGGTCGCTTCGATGGTTCCTTCGGGATCCTGCAAGACATAAAGCCTCCAAACGCCATCTATTCTCCTTGTTTTCACAGTAGTCCTGCTTGCTTTTTATACCTTAATACATGTTAGAGTAAACGTTACACCCTTTTGAGGTTGTTTACGTACCATGTGGTGCAAATCGGTCACTCAGAAGGTTCTTCTGGAACCTTGCAGGACATAAAGCCTTAGATCGTTGTTAGATCTCTTGGTTCTCCATGTTTGCAACACCTTTAATCTTGCAAGAATGAATACTTCAACTACCGCTGTTGCTACCTCTAACCTCAAGGTTCCCTTCACCGCTCAAGGCATCACAAGTGCCGAATAACCACTCAACCTTGGGCTGGGGCCACTTCAATCCCTCAGGATAAAAAACCAGGGACCTAAGGGTTTGGCCAAACAACACGAGTGATACAACTTCATTTGTGCTAAGGTGTAGGTAAACCTGCCCTTATATGCACAAGAACTCGAAGAGAAACGTAGCTTCGAGTTCGTCTATTGCAATGGGAAGGAGTTTGTTCCCACCTCAGGTGCTTCCATCCCATTAACGCAAACGAACCAATGGTTTCTAGATCAACTGATACAGGTTCTTAGGCCTGGGGAGCTACAAGACACAACGTCTCACCATGATGAGGCTTTCCAGGATAGACAAGAGGAAATAGATTCCCAATTTGACGGGGGTGGTCAAACCAACCCTGCCACCATCCCTCCTACCCTGTCCTTTTGGATGAACCTGCTATCTATTTCTGCTCCCTTCGTAATCACACCTACATTGTCGCAACCTGTGATTACATTTGCGATGGGTAGCCATGTCATGTCCTTGGCGTATCAATGTCCCCATTCCCCTGTTTCATTCTCAGCCACTATTCCTCTGCAAATTGTTCATCAATCCATTCCTGCATCCCATCATGCATCAATCACGACTACCCTTCCAAACATTCACATGGTACCTACCTTGCAATCATATGTAGCATCTACCTCTATTCCTGCATCTATACCTGTCCCACTATCAGCGGTTGGCCCAGGCCCATCTACATGGTGGACCCCATTCACTTCTCCTCCTGCTATGCTACCATCGTAGATGTCTTACTATGTTCCCCACCAAACCTACCAAACCCTACAAATGGTATAGCTCGATGCAAGAATATGGTCTGTTCCACCTCACACACAAGCTTCCCATTTTGTGACGCAACCTACGACTACTGCTCCAACAGCACCACCTATCAGGTGATGGACAACGCAAGTAGCACAGCTCACAGGGGCCACCCCAGCAGTACCACCGATGGGTCACGTTGCTGCCCCTGCTCCTCCACAAATGGGAGTTGCCCTGGCAGTTCCCTAAACATCTATGTCATCTCTAGGTTTGGATCAAGCATTCCCGCTTATCTAGACTCTTACCGAGGAAATAAAACATCTCAAGGCTGTCAGGTCTGACACGATACAAATCATGAACTTCTACTAGGATGATCCCATTAGCCCGACGGTCCCTGCACTAACGTTACCCCCCGGGATGTCACTTCCCCACTTCATGAAATACAATAGGGAGGGGGATCCCAATGCACACCTTGTCACATTCAGGTCTAAGTACCTTCTCTTGCAACAATGACTGCATACGGTCATCTGAGTCTTTGCCATGTCCTTGATCGGAAAAGCCCTGGATTGGTATCATGTGCTACCACGCTCATCTATCTCAACTTTAGAGGAGTTGCTGACCTATTTTGTGACGCATTTCAAGTACAACTTGAGCCCAGAAGTCATGTTGGATTAACTAATGAGCATGAAGTAGGATCCTCTGGAACCAATCCAGAAGTTCATACAACAGTGGAGCGCTACCCTCAACGAAATCTGGGAGCCCATTGCAGAGGCCCATTTTCTTGCCATTTTCAAGGATGCAGTGAATGACTTTATCAAGTGTAAGCTATACTATCTTGCCCCTTGCACTCTTAGTCAAGATTTTTCCTAGACTAAGAGCATTCAGGATGCAGCCAAGGCAAGCAAAGACCAAGCTTACATTACATATAAGAACACCTTCACGAAGAAGGACAGAGACAAGGGTAAGGATGCAACTGCCACAATGGCTGCTATGGCAAATGAGGCCAAACCCAACAATGGCAACAAGAACAACAAAAAATCAGCCACACCTGCAGCTAACCCCGTGCCCAAATAGTGCAATGCACTACAACCTTCCACATCCACACCTGAGACATCTGCACAACCCAAACTAAACTTTGAGTGTAAAGATCGCTCAAAGTATATCTCGTTGCTTGTCAAGCCTTCAAATCTTCTGAAGCAACTACTTGCAGCAGGGTACATTGAACACAAATGGATGTTGAAGGAGGGAGCTGAGAAGCAACAACAGTACTATGAACTCCTCAGGAACCTCTCGTTGGCTTTGCCCAACAAGCCTCCAGTTCCCAAGGGTTTCAGGCTGGATCGATTTTGTGACTACCACCAACAATGTGGTCACAACATAGATTACTGTATGGCATTGAAGGATGACATCCAAAGGATGATTGATTAGGGGAAATTGGTGCTAGATGAAAGAAATCAAGTACGCCCTGAGAATCAATCCTTGCACGTCTACATTGACCCTCTCAACGCCAACAACGTCAGCTACATCATCAACACTATCGACATTGATAGTTATCTTAGACTACCTTAGCAACTATTTTGGGTCTGTGCACCTCAATGCAGTGGACTAGTACCACCAGCAACTAACCAAAGCCCACAATAGTCGTTCATCTTAAGAGTCCCTCCTCAGGCATCCGATCCTGCATCATTTGTTCCCTAGGCATTTACCCCTACACCACCCGTTAGCAGAACTGCACCACCGCATGCACTAACAATGTTAGCTCCATTCGTTATCAGGAGGCCAAACCATTCAACATCCCCTACCCCACATAAGATAGCTCCACAACCTTCTCGTCCTGAGAAATGAGAAGTGTGCTTCACAGGTGAGGCGTTAAAGGAAAGTACCATCCCAAGTACTTCTCATACTATGCCTTCACCCCCTACATATATGTCAATTGTTGCCAAAAGGAAACATTGCTATGCCAACATAGTCTTTGTTGCCTCATCAAAAAGGGTATAAACCTAAGCCTGAGACTGCCCCTCCTCAGAAAATTTGTCTCCTGGGACGAATAGAAGAGGAAAAGGGCAGTAAACAGGAAGGTGGTCAGGACATCTTGAGTGCCCTCACCCAGGTCAAGCAAGCTCTAAAACGAAAAAACATTACGTTGAGCTTGTACGACCTAATCATGACCTCTACCTGCAGAACCTCAGCCATCCCAACTGACTTTTTGCAACAGTTCGATTAGGGAAGATTCTAAAAGGGGTCAGGTGACCACATAACCCCTGTTCATCACAATTCAGGTTGGCCAACATAAGATCTGGAGGGTACACATCGGTGATGGGGCTGCTACAAACATCATCTTGTTCCCTATTGTGGAAAAGTTGGGTTTGGTTGACCAGATTAGACCCATAATAATTTCATGCCTAAATTCGTTCAACGGGGCATAGGTCATGGTAAAAGGCACTATCCATATTGACTTCATGGCGTGGGACCAGTTTCCCACAAATGCAATGTTCATCATGGTTGAAGAGATGCTCAGGTTTAACTTGATCTTGGGGAGGTCATGGTTAGCGTAACTTAGGGTTGTCTCTTCACCCATACACTAGGAGATCCGTCTGCCCTATGCAAGTAGGGAGGTGGTAATCCATGGCAACGAGGTAGCTACGTAGGCTATTGACAATGTAGACATGGAACAGGGCTCAGAGGTTGTAACCTCTGAGAATAAAGCACCTGTCTCTAGAACTAACCGCTTAGCAAAAGAATCAACTCAACATGTCAGTTCATAAAATTAAAATGCATGGGCAGAGTTGCCCTTCCAAGTAGAGGAAAACAATATAGGTGAGGGTCATGGCAAGATGTCTTGGCCCTACGCCTCACCCAACCCACGATGGGTTAAGAAGCAGTTACGCATAGCATAGAAACCCCACTGCTTCTTGCCCAATTAACTTCCATTATATAGTTATCACTCATTTACTTCACATCCATCCATATATGCTAGTTATGAAACTCGCTTTTCCTTTTAATTACTAACATATCTTTCATTTATGCCATGGCCTGAAACGGCCTAAAACTAGCTATGGCCCGAAATGGCCTAAAACTAGCCATGGCCCAAAATGGCCTAAAATTAGCTATGACTTGAAATGGCCTAAAACTAGCCATGGCCCGAAATGGCCTAAAACTAGCTATGGCCCGAAATGGCCTAAAACTAGCAGCAGCCCGAAATGGCCTAAAACTAGCAGCAACCTGAAATGGCCTAAAACTAAGATAAGAACAAAAAATAAAAAACCAATCGCATGGATAACACACATAAGACATAAGCTAGCGTAGTACCAAAAACTTGCCAAAATCTCATTTTCATTTTTCAGTCAATAATTCTACATAACCAATGTCTGCAACCATTTGCCAAAAATTCAAAAAATTCAAAAATCCCATGCTGTCATGGGTTATCTTTGCCTGCATCATCTTCCTCTGCTCCGCCTACTCCTACATCATCTCTTGCCATATTTTCTCCCTCTACACCACCTTCGCCTGCATCCTCATCTTTGTCCTCAATGGGCCCTGCACCTTTGCTTGGAGCCTGCATTGCAATAGTAAAATGGTTAGCTACATGAACACATAAACACTAGAAAAATATAAAACCTTTTCATAACGGAAAGTGACTAACCCAAGATGGTCCTGCTTCCATTTCAAGGGGTATGTGGTCCAACTCGAGCCCGAGGCATTCCCAGATCTCATCCTCCATGATATCGGCCCAGTTCCTATCACTTGGTCCAACGTTTGTAGCGGCTTTCTCCTTTTCAATGGCCATCCATCTTTGCGATCCCTGAGAAAAGGAGACAGTAGCGGTCTCACCTGTGGGAAGATCCACTTCCTGTTCAAGAGACGTAGTGATCATCACTTGCTCCATGAACTTGTTACAAGCCTTAGAAGTGCCAATGGCATTTATGAATGCCTTATAAGTAAACGCCTCTACAGAAGAATCTCTGTATAGTTTGTAGTAGTTGGCACGTTCCAGCTTATACATATGCTTATGGTTCTTCTGGGATTGCCCCCACTTGTAATCTCTGGTGCTATAATCTTTCCAATCCTAGTTTTTCTGAGCCAACAAGTCCATTTGCATTCACTTCTTTATTATTTCTCTGGTGGCCTTATTGTTGTGCATCATGACTATCCAATATCTAGCATAATCTATGATAGTCGTGCACCAACTATCATCATTATTTTCATGGGCTAGGAGGAAATCATTCTTGGATCTGAGATCTTCCACCTTGGCGGTCAGCTAAGCCTTCTCCCTCTTAGTTCGTTGGACCCACTTCCATAGGTCCTCGTTGATGCACCTACACTCCCACAAGGAGCATGCTGAGTGCAAAATGCATTTGCTAGACTCTTCATATATCCGATGAGGCACCTCGGTTACTTTAGGTGGGAATGTAGGCATAGCATTGACTCTCAATATCTGATTTGGGTCCCATTTGAGTTGAGAGGCTATTGCAATACATAAACAGTGCATCAATCACATTAGCGTAGAAAAGTCAACAATTCAATAGACCTAGCATAGCAACTTCAAAATGCCTAGCGTAGCGATTTCACTTACCCACTTCAGGATCAACCTGTCTAAGATGGCTAACCATGTTGTCAATGACCCCCTGCATAAAAGTAAACTTGTCGAGGATCTTGGCCCATGGTTCCAAATGAACCAAGGGAGGTCCTACAGTGTTGGCAGTGGTGTCTGTCATGTAACTAAATGTGTTAGACCAAGATAGACTGTAACAAAGAGGTAAGCAACATGAATGACAGTGTAGGGGATCCTACCCAGTAAACCCTTGGGGGTGATAATAGGGGGATCGCCCATTGACATGTCATCGAATACATTGTCAAACTCACCGATGTCTAGTTGCAGTTCTCCCCCTTTATGGCTTAAAGCCCTGGCAGCACCCTTGGTATGCATTCGCTCCCCTGAAGCTAAACTTTGTTTAGTAGAGGGACCTCTAGTAGGAGTCTCTTTTTGGTTGGTATAGGCTACTTCTTTATTCGCTAGTGCCTTCCCTTTTGAAGAAGCAGCACCCTCCTCATCCATGGGAAGCTCCTCTTTGTCATCAGGAAAGTCTTCCTCTTCAGCAGGAGGCTTCTTCACAATGACAAGAGTTCCTTCCTTCATGGTGGGAGCTCTTTCTCTCTTAATTGGGGCCCTCTCCTTTATGACTGGGCCCCCCGTCTCTTTATTCATAGCCCGCGACTTGGGAACTAATACTTCCTCTTCTCCTCCTTCTTCTTCTTCTTCCTCTAGCAGCAAAAAACATGTTAGCATTATATTTTAAACAACATTAGCTTAAAGTAGGTGCTACGCTATGCTACGCTACTTAGCATAGCATAGCGTAGCGAGCATTCAAACAAGAGGTGAAGAAGCAACCAAATAGAGGAGCATTTACCAATGGGAGGTTTTGTCTTGCGTAGCTTAAAATGCAGTGATGGACCCCTTTCTCCTACCATGCAGGGAGGTTCCTCATCTGAACGAGACCTCTTTCGCTATGACTTTGTGGCCATTGTCTCAGCTATTAGGCACTTCCCCTGCGAAATGCTACCTATGATAGTAGGGGGTGCATCTCCCATGTTGTCCTAGCCATGAAAGTTGCAAGCCACTCGATCCTTAGTCGTCATAGAAAATGACTCCCCAATAGCTTCTAGGGAATCTTGGCCTTAAGTGGTCTAGAGAATCTGGCAAATCCACAGTTTGGAAATATGATTGCGATCTTGCATAACCCAAACTCCCTTCTCGTGGACCACTAGGAACTCTGTGAAACATCGCAAACAAGCTATGTAGAAGGCATAGTGCACATTGAAATGGGACTCCTACTTCTTATGAAGCCCGATCATTTTAATTTGCAAGCCCTTACATAGATACTGTGCCTAGTTGTAGCGCACCCCCTCTTCCATAACCTCCCACATAACCCAAGCTTGCTCAATCCCAAAGACCTTTCTTTGGGATAGTAGCTAGGGGAACATGAGAGCATGGAAGATGGGGTAAATGTCTTTGGCTGTGCTCAACCAGACCTTTTCCATGAGGATTCCCTTTCACCCCTTTTCAGCCCCTAACCACTCCTCAATGTCTTTCCTCTGAAGTTTCACCTCTCTCTTGGTCTTTGACCCGATGGGAACATCGTCAGCAAGGACACCAAAAAGGTCCACGAATAGTTGATCATTAATTTCATGGACCACCTGCACACCATGTACAAGTGTGTGGAAGCAGTCTACCTTTTTGTAAAAGGAGTCAGCTAGGCCAAGCATCTCAGCGGTAGAGACATTTGAATTTGGGGCTAGGAACAAATCCATGAGCCCAACGACTTGAAGGTTCTTGGTCAAGGACTCTGAGGCTGTGCTACATATCCAGTGTTGGCTCACATCTACCTCCCTGTACTTGAAGTAGATGTTGGCCTCCTAGTTCCTAGAGGTGATTACCGTCACCTCCTGGGGCTTCTTCACCCCTATAGCAGTTTGCATAAAACACAAAAAAGCACAAAAAACAAGTTAGGCTAAGCATAAGTAGCATTTTAACAGAAATAACACTTAGACATGCAACAAACCATAGTTTAGCTTACCAAGTTTGTATGGTTATGGGAATGGTGGGAGATCAACCAAGATGTCTTCAAAGGTGATCGATTTAAAGGGTGTCCATCCTTCATCCAACCAACCGGAATCCTTGCATCTATTGTAGTGCCTAGGGTACCAAGTTGGGTAGGTTTGGTATTCACCCCCGCACTAGCCTATCACACCTACATGTATGTTCTTAGTGACGGAAAACTCCCATAGCGCCATCTTTGCCAGGGACAACACGTCCGTATGGCCGTGAAGCCCTTCCTTGTTGATGTAAAACCTAGTAACAAGAACACACCATTAACATTTAGCTAGCATTGCAAGCATTACATAGCGTAATGGAACATAGCCACAAAACTCACCCGTCGGCACTGTAGACAGTTCTTGGTGGGTTTTGAAAGCACATTCCTATGTGATGCACAATAAACAATGTGTTGTATTGGTGGTAGCAATTATACTTGGGCATATCCCAGATCCAAGCTAAATGCCTCAAATTTCTAGGGCATTGACTAGATCCTTCTCCCTACCTATTGCTAATTACTCCATTCATCAAAAATCACAGAATACCCTAGTTCACCCCAGGTAATAGGGTTTTTGTTATGATAGCAGCTACCTCCTCCACCAAGCTTGACCAAATGATCACACTAAAGCGTTGAAGGAGAAATTACAGGAACTCCTATGCTCCTTCTCGGAACCAGACTGCCTACTCTTCCACACATGTATTGGGGGAGGAACATTGGCCACTGGCCCACTCATGCAGCACAGGACCCTACAATTTTCAAGACAATCAAAATTGGCCTTAGCACTATCCTACACAACACAATAGCAAATGTTAACAACACGTCTGAGTGAAGTTTCAACATAGGGTAGAAAAATTAGCATTTAACAAGTAGCATACCACAATTATTTGCATACATCTAGTGTAGTAAAATACAAGAAATCAATAGCGTAGCATAACTAGCTTAGTGTAGCAAATCTAGCTTAGCATAGTAATAGAAAGACCTAAAACAAATCTTTGAACAACTAATGATTCAAAATGTTGCATTAGTTCCAAGAAAAATCTTATGCCTAACACAATGATTCGCATCACATCATGACAAAACACATGTTAACTTGTGACATTGCACATGGGCAAACCCTCGTGAGGGTCATACACTATGCTATTTGCATGTCAGGTGTTTAAATAGGCCAAGCCCCTATGGCAATTGAAGCCACAGCGATGGTGGTCTAGGCGACCTTGCATGCAATCCTAGCATAGCATCTTTACATCCGTTGCGGCCAAATTAGCAACAACGACGGTGCAAAGGAAAAAATAGTGAAAACACAATGACAGAAAACACAAATCACAGAAGCAAAAAAAAATAGGAAAGAACAAAAAAACAATGAGAGGCATAAGGAAACAGAGAAGGCATAGTAGCCTACTAGGCCAACGGTGTCTCCTCTTGCACCTTGACACGTGCTTGTGACATTCGCTCCAAGGTTTCCTGCACTTCGTCAACCTTGGTGAGCGCCTTGCTTTTGCGTTCCCTCTTTAGAGCCATTACTCTGCTTGCGGACTCTTCTTCAGTTGCTATGCTGCACTGCCTTACTCTTTGCTAGCACAATTGTTCTATGCTTAGAATGCAAGCTCTGCGCTGTTATGGTGAAAATGACAAGTTTACCAAAGGTAAACCCTTATTTATAACTAAAATCATAGAATGGAAACTTGTCATTCTCTCTCTCCATTTATGTAGAGCATACCATACAGTGTAGCATGCTCACCACGACAGAATTGCACTGTTCGCATTAATGAAGGTGGAATTGATCGAAAGTTTCACACGTTTCAAGCTAGCCATTTTCCTTCCCAAAAAGATCGTGTATGCTATCGGTCCTAAAGGACCTTAAACTAGTAGTTCTAGCATAGCTCCACTCTAGTTAGTGGTCTGGAAAGACCTTAAATTAGCAATTTCAACTTTTTACATGTTCTTAGTCCTCAATGACATTAAACTAGCAGTTTCGCATTTTTACATTAGCAGTTTTGCATTTTTACATTAGCAGCTCTTTGGTCTTTATACTAGAAGTTTCGCATTTTACATATAGGTAGTCCGCAACGACATTAAACTAGCAGTTTCACATTTTCACATGAGCAGTTTTGCATTTTTACTTCTTAACGGTCCGCCATGACCTTAAACTAGAAATTTTTTAAGCTTTGGTGCTATTTTTCAAATTTTCACTATACATGATTACTACCAATAGGTACCTCTTAACTAGACTTTCATCTCATTTTGGCAGGTTGAGCAAGAATGAAAATTCATCATGATCTTTCTGCAACTTTAGCTTTAGTAGGTCCACATAGCAAGCTTGTGAGACAACTGAACCCAGATCTAATAGACTGGGAATCATCCATAGTTAACACTATAGCGTCCTTAGAAACATCCCCAAAATGGCATGAGCATCTAGTCCAAACCCTAGATTTAGAGGTTGGGGATGTAACTGAGGATTCTCTCATCGAAACGCCTATGACCACATCCCAGGGGAGTTAAAAACGTTAAAACGTAGTTCCCTCCTAGATTTGTAGAAGCACAAAGATGTAGCCAAAATTCTGCAAGACAACATTGATGTTTTTGCATGGTCATATAGCAACATGACAGGTTTAGATTTGAGGTTGATACAACACAACATCCTCTTAGACCCGTGCATGAAAGCAGTTAAGAAGAAGGCTCGTAAGGTTAAACCAAAGATTACACTAGTTGTACGGGATGAAATCACCAAGCTATACTAGGTTGGTTTCATTCGGGCAGTTGATTACTCGAAATTGGTGTCCAACATCATTGTAGTTTCTAAGAAAACGGGAGGAATACGAATCTATATAGACTTACGGGATCTGAAAAAAGCAACGATCAAAGATGATTTTCCACTTCCGAGTATTGATCAACTCATTAACACTATGGCTGGTTATCCTTCATGGATGGTTTCTCCAACTACAACCAAATTTGCATTAACCCAGAGCATCAGTTAACAACAACCTTCATGACCCCATGGGGTACCTTTTGTTACACTATGATGTCTTTCAGGCTCAAAAATGCCAGAGCAACCTACCAACGAGCCATGAATTACATCTTTAGCGACTACATCTTAGAAACATTGAACGACTATGTGGATGATATAGCAATGAAATCTAAAGAAACTGCTAATCATCCCAATGATCTAGGTGTAGTCCTCAAGTATTGTCAAATGCACAATTTATGCCTCAATCCTAAAAAGTGTGTCTTCGGGGTGAGAAGTGGACACATGTTAGGGTTTGTAGTATCGGAGAAAGGAATATAAGTGGACCCTGACAAAGTTAAGGCCATCATCAACCTAGCACGTCCTACAAATCTTAAGGAATTGTGTGGGTTACAAGCTAGAGTACAGTTCATCTGAAGGTTTATAATGAAGTTGACTAACAAGTTACACCCTATGCAACATCTTCTAAAGAAAGGGGTTAACTTTGAATGGACGATGTAGTGCCAAGAAGCCTTCAATGATCTGAAGAAAGACCTCTTGCACCTCCCAACTATTTACCCACCACAGAGGGATAAGCCTTTCTTCATTTACCTTGTCACCTCTGACATGTCTATCGCAACACTGCTATGTTAGAAATGGGATGATGATTTTGAGATTCCAGTGTACTATCTAAGTCATGCATTAATAGTGTATGAAGTGAAATACAATGAGGTGGAGAGAAACTGCCTTGCCTTAGTGTTTGCATTGAAAAAGTGGAGGCACTACCTATTTCGTAGTAAAATTAACATTATTTGCAAAAGCAACATACTCTAGGCTATCACAAACAATTTTTATGAAAGTAGTAGGATAGCTCGGTGGAAAGTGATAATAGTGGAATTCAATTTGCACTATGTAAGCCAATCATTGACGAAAGGCCAAGCAATAGCAACGCAAGTCATGAGCTCACCCATCGATGACCAGGTGATCATAGACCCTGAATTCCTAGACGAGCACGTCAGCACTATCAATGTCATCCTACCATACCTTGAGGCTACTTTACATTTCGACGGTGCCTCGACCATGCGAGGTGGTAGTGTGACTATTGTCATTTCATTTCCCATTGGGAAAATGCATCCTTTAGCTTATCATTTTGCATTCCCTTGTACAGAAAATGTGGTAGAGTATGAGGGGCTACTGAGGGGCCTTCTAGCTACCCAAGCATTAAGCATACAATACTTGGTGATTTGTGGAGATTCATAACTTGTTTTGAATCAAATCACCGAGGTCTACACCTGCAAAGCTACACACATGCAACCCTATTACAACCTAGCAAAAACCTTGCTCAAACAGTTTGCAACTATGAATGTCCAATGCCTGCCACACAACGAAAACACCGTAGTAGACCCCTTAGCCACCCTAGCATTAAATATTCCATGACACTTATTTGCAAGTTTTCCAACCTTGATTATCAAGTGTATTGAGCCTATCACTTAGGCAAGACACGTAGCCTCTATTAGTGCTGTAGATACTCAATAGTGATATGGCAACATTAAAGTTACCTGCAACATGGTGAGCCCCCAAGTGAACTAACATCTACCTAGAGAGATGCAGTCCGTAAGCATGCTTGACAATATGTGGTTATGGGAGATAATGCCCTGTGCAGATGCTCCTATGATGGGATATTGCTAGCATGCGTAAACGAGAAGCAAGCATAGAAGGTAATTAATGAAGTACATGAGGGACTATGTGGTGGACATATAACACCTAGGGCTAAGGTTGCGAAAATCAGACGTCTAGGGTAGTATTGGCCTCACATGGAGCGTGATTGCCTGACCAAAGTCAAGACGTGTGATACGTGCCAAAGATATGCAAATCTCATCATGTTTCATTGACAGAATTACATCTAATGTAGATTACATGGCCTTTCCAGCGATGGGGACTAGACCTCATAGGCCTTATCATGCTTAAGTCTTCTGCGGGGCATAGCTTCATCATCACAGCCATCGAGTATTTTACTAAGTGGGTAGAAGCTATTCCTCTAAGAAGGACCACATCTTAGAAAATTTTCCACTTCATTTTGGACAACATCGTGACAAGGTTTGGGCTTCCCATGGCTATTGTGATCGACAATGGGCCACATTTTAGTAGTGCGAAAACCTGAACCTTCTGCAACAATCTTGGCATCAGGTAATCATTCTTCTCACCATATTACCCACAAACAAATGGACAAGTAGAGGCTACAAATAATTCCATCATCAACTTGCTAAAAATAATGCTTAACAATAGCAAGAGGTGATGGCATGAGAAAATCCTCTATGTGTTGTGGGCTTACAGGATGACATGGAGGACTACAACAGGTAAGACACCTTATAGTCTTGTTTATGGATCTAAAGATGTTTTACCTCTTGAGTTGTAGGTACCATCACTCCATATGATCCTATCTAATGTCGTGAGTGAAGCCTAGAACAACGAGTCGAGGATCATTGACCTCGACTCAATAGAGGAGGAGCGTGCACAAATGTTGAGTCGCATAGAGCATTACCAGAACAAGCAGTAGCAAAAAGACAATGAAAATCTACATCAATGGGCAGAATAGAAGGGAGACCTTGTTCTTAAGGCTATCTGTGACCATATGAACAAATTATTAGCCAATTGGAAAGGTCCATACATGGTCAGAAAAGCGTTTCGGAATGGGGCCTTCAAGCTAGTAGACATGGACGGTAACGAGTTTGCAAATCCAGTGAGTCACTCGTATCTCAAGCCGTACTACATTTGAAGCATGAAGACGGTAAGCTCATCCACTACGATGTAAAACTGGCAAGAAAACGTCTACTATGACATAAAACTAGCAAAGGTTAGCAAACGTCCGCTATGATGTTAAACTGGCAAAGCATCACCAACGTCCACTACGATGTAAACCTGGCACAACATGTCTGCTACGACGTAAAAATGGCACATATGATCTAGTAGGAGCTTAAACTAGCTCATCCATTGTCTACTATGATGTTAAACTAGCACATACGATCTGTTAGGACCTTAAACTAGCACAGTGACAGTCTGCTATGACGTTAAACTAGCACATACAGTTTGCTAGGACCTTAAACTAGCACATACGATCTACTAGGACCTTAAACTAGCACAAAGGTCTACTAGGACCTTAAATCAGCACAACATGGTCTACCAGGACCTTAAGATGGGTTCCTAGCACATCACCAGCATGCATCTACACCAGTACATAACAAGCAAGCATGTACAGTGCTGACACGGGGTGGGGTGTTGTAGTTCCAGAATGTAGTTCACGATGTCATGGAACGACATTTTGGAACATATGTAATTCCATTGCTCTTGGCATCTTGCTGATCCTTCGGAGATGTCGTATGACATCATGCTGACCCTCTAGACATATTGCTGCCACGACTCATTACCTTGGCAGTAGCTTGTCGGGTCAGCACCTCTTGTTGGAGTTCCAGCAATATTGTGGCCTAGCCAAAATATTGTTATCCTCTAGCCCTTGTGAACGTCCGAGCTCAAGAGGAGTTTAGTTGTTGGGTAACCAATCTCACAGCTAAATTCAAGAATGCATGCCTTCGACGGGAATTCCTAAGCACCTACATTCATAGCAACTCCTAGCACCTTCGATGCCAGGTCCTCCATGCTAATGCTGCCAAGGTCATTGCTAAACTTCCTACATTGGATGCCACATGTCTCAGTAACAACATTAGTTGCTCCAACAACATCCATAGTAGGACCTTTGCCTTTGTTTTACATCATGGTTGTTTCTCTTGGTTTTCTCTCTGTTATGTTTGTAGGGTGCGTACCAGAGGGGCATCGATCGAAGGTGTGGCTCACCACCGCAGAAAATGCTATAATGTTACAAGGTGGTTGTCTTGATTAGCTTGGCTACTTTAGAGTGCACATCCTATCGTCCCTACCCTTTAGGCTCCTTTACCTCGTTCCTTGCACCCACAATTTCCACTCTTTCTTCTCTTTTACAAGCTTTTCCCGACGCTTGTCAAGCCCTTTCATATGCTCAATCACAAAGTCCATGATGCACATAACATAGCTTGCTGCATGGGAAGCATTTGTAGGTAGGTTAAAGCTTCATATGGATGTAACACAACTCATCCTGGGAAAGAAACACCTGTCCTACAACAAAGTTGTTTGCAAATGTAAAGGAAAAATAGCAAAAGGAAAGAGTGTAAGCGAGTAAAAGCTCATGTGCAAAAAAAAAAAGGGCACACAAGCTATTTCATAATTACCCTCTATAAACATTTCGACGAGGGGTCAAAGGTCAGTAAAGGAAAAGATGACCATGCAAACAACTCCCTCACAAGCACTCCAACGAGGGATTCTGCTAAGTTTCATCTTTACCCTTTTGCCGAACCTTCTTCTTGCTCTGCTTAGCCCTTTTCTTTCCTCCACAAAACCAATGCAACACTCAAGCATAGCTAAGCAACATCTTGGTGATCACTGAAGGACACTATTAGTGTTTTGTCTTCCATGGTGTTTTGTATTCTTTGTTGATGTCTCTCGAGTCCATCCTCTAGACATCAACAAAGAGGGGCCAATGAAACACCATAAATTTTCAAGGCATTCTTACTTCACCAAGTCCTTGGAATTTAGGCTGCATCATGTCACTTCGGCAAGAAATGGATGCTCCAAGTTTAGACTGTCCATTTTGGTAAATTTTCTACATCTAGTGTTGGCAGGCCTAACAGACTTTTCAGCCTGCTCACTTGGGTAGTTCATCCAGCTGACAGTCTACATAGAAACGATGCATGAGGTTGTCAGTGGTGCTCAGTCTATGCAAAACAGTTTGACAAATTTTCTAGTTAAGAAGTTTGCTACACTACGCTACGCTATGTAGTGTAGCAAGCCTCAAAAGATAGTTGTAGAATGAACTACTATGCTATGTTATGCTACGCAGCGTAGCATAGTGTAACAAAAGTAAGACAGAAAGACCCAACTTGCTTAGTGATTTTGAATACACTTAGCAGGCATCCCCAGCCTTCCAAACCCATTTTCTTTGCTCAAACTTCAATTCTTTCAGCAAACTCAGCAAACAAGATAGTAAAAGATGCAAGCTATGTTAGTTGCTATGCTATGCTACGCTACATAGCAAGTTCGCAAACTTCACACAAAAAGCAAAGGTCGCAGATTATCAGCATGACCTTCAAACCTTCACAATGCAAGTCATAGTTAAGGCCAATGTAGCATAGCATAGCAAATACGCAGAACCAATTAGAATAGTTTAGAAGCTTCCAGCATGTGCAATGGGTTCCAATGCAACTTTCTTCTTCAAACTATTGGCTATGCTATGCTACGCTGCATAGCTTAGCACAGCGTAGCAAAACTGCTACGCTATGCCAACATGCTATGTTCTAAAGCGTAGCATAGCGTAGAGGGTAGCATAGCGTAGCAAGCAGCACAACATAGCAAAACTATTACGCTATGCCAACATGCTACGTTCCAAAGCATAGTACAGTGTAGCGGGCAGCACAATGTAGCAAGCTGCTATGCTATGCTAATACGCTACACCTCAAAGCGTAGCACAACGTAGTAGGTAGCTACACTATATCAGTGTGCCTCACTCCTTGTCTACATCAATCGCACACATCTCCATGTTCTAACAGCATAATTATAGCATGGAAGGCTCGTCACTCAATCAGCTCTGCATGTCCATGTAGGATGGACATGTCAACACCTTGTGGGTCTAGGACACGTGGGATCCAAACCACGTTTCTTGCACCTTCCTGGCCTTATAAATACCTTGACCAGAAATGCTCAAAGGGTGGGAAAATTGGAAAAATGGTTGGCAAGTTGGCAAATTGACACTCGTGAGCAAATTTAAGCAGTAGTCAGCAAATCTTGGTTGGAAAATGTTAGCAAAATTTCATTTGGCATTTTGAAAGCAAACTTGAGCAGTTAGCAAATTCTGTTAGTGGATAGCAAAAATAAATTCCCTTTGTTCCAAGTTAACTTGGCTAGCCTGGTATCATTCTTTACATTTTTGGCTCTTGAACTTGTGTTCAAGCATATTGTTGGCTGGCTTTTGAACGTCCTGGTTACTTTTGGGATCTCTATCCTTTCCGGTGTTGTGCAACCAATTGTATCCATTTTGGTGGAGTAAAGCCATAATCTTGAAGTGGTGCATTTTCTTATCTCTAGTTTACTTTGCTTTCTTGCTTATCATTGCATTTTTACATCATTTTCATCTCCTCACATTTAAAAATTATTATTATTTTGCTATAAGCATTACTTTTAACTTAGAAATTTGCAAAAGGTTATAGTAACACTAATTAAGTCCCTGTCTGATCAATTAGACCATTCAAGGCACCCCATTTCTGTTTTATCTAGCATGGCCCTCGTGTGAATTCAGGGTTAAGACTGTTTGACCGATGACCTCTCAGTGTTTTCCAACCACCGACATTTTCAGTCGCTACAATTAAATAGGATCATAATGAGTCCATCTCTAAGTTCATCTCAAGACGAACATCAATCACAATGGAGCTTAGACATCCACTTCTTAATGAATAGCTCCTTGATATCTTTGCAAGATTTGTAAATAATGACATCAAAGGCAAGTTAGTCTATCCTAGGCCACTTAACCTCTACAATGTTATTACATCTACCAAATCCATTAAAGAGGTAGTGATTTAGAGCAATGATCCAGAATGAATCAACTTTCACAATAAGGCTAACAAATTAGCAAATAAGGAGAAATATGTCTAAAATGCAAGGCAAAAGGTGAAATTTGTGAACTAAGATTCATATTAAAACAATGAAGGCAATGGTTAGAATAAGAATTCAAATACTAAGTCTAATGGTGCTAGGCAAAACTCGTTCAATAGTGGACAAAGGAAACCATCCAATGACAAGTCTAAATATCACAAGTTCCCATTGACCTAAACATAACATTACAACATGTTATTGAAAAAGGATTATATTACTTCAAAATAAATCTTAGAGTAAATAAGAGCATGATTTAAAAGGCTTCAAACTTTGGCTATTGATCCTTCCTAGTGGGTAGAAGAATACCCACCTATCCCAAAGTGGTACAATATTAAAAAATTTTGTTACCATCATGAGGTTGTAGGACATGATACTGATGATTGCAACATACTCAACGATGATGTTCAAGCCTTTGTAAAAAAAGGAAAAAAATTATTCAATATACTAGTATAACTAAGAAACTAGAACATGCGAATTTTTTAGGATCTACTAAACACCCATTTAAGGCAAAATTTTTCCTTCCATTTGGAGAGTAAGGTAAACCAACCCAAGACATCCTTTGTGTTCCAAATGAGTCTTACTCAACATACTTCCCATTCATATGATCAACTAAACACATTAGGATCTAGAAATCCTTTTTTTATTCACCTTCCTTGGAATGATGCTAGCTCTTTCCCATCCTAAAATGCACATAGGGATCCATTAGTTATTGACATTATACCTTACTATGATGAAACCTCTACACATTCAATTTTCTTATTGCTTATTCTTTGTCTCCTCCAAGAAATCACCTTCCCTTATAAATACCATCTAGGTTTGTTGGCTATCTTCCCATATTATCTTATGTAGTATCTCCCCTTTTATGTCCATTCTCCCTATCTAAGTCATTGAAGCCTCTATTGCTTCCTACCTAGCATCATTAATTATGATCCTAACATGAGCTTAAAAGGAGGCTAAACAAGACAAGGGTAAGGAGAGAAAATACCATCAAATAGCTTATTTAAAACAAAAATAAAGTCTTCTTTCAAGTTAAACTTGGCATCAATTCTTCTTTCTCCATTGTCATACCAACTTCTATCACATCAAATTCTATCCCTTATGCACCTACAACTAAGAAGGTAATACCTAGGGTTAAAGCTTTAGCCCAAATTGTAGCAATAATGAAATCAAAGAAGACTAAACTTTTCCTTTTTTAATAGATTTCACTCTCAAAGGAATACCATTTGGTGTTGGAGAAACAACTTAAATCAATTACAATGCCTACAAATATTTAACTACACACTCGAGTAATCTCATTTATTCTTAACACTTCAAAGTATGAGGTAGACTACTTGGTTTTTAAAGGAAAAAATATTAATACTCATCCTACAATGGGTTTTATATGCCAACTTTCAATCTACTTCACAATGGATTTGGAATTAATGTTATTTTATGATCTATCATTGAGTGTCTCAGCCTTGAAAACCAACTCATGAACTTTAATTATAACTCATCTTTGATCTCTTTTAATGGTGCTAGAGTATAAATTTTAGGTAGACAAAAAATAGGACCCTAGTATTCTTATATTTTTATAGAATGGTTGGAAAATCTCCATTGAAGTTCCTAAAAGAGTTTCTAAAAATCTCCCAAATTGCATGGAAAATCCCATCTTAGAAAAATATTTAGTATTCATAACCTAGAAAATGAAAACTTAAAGTGCTATATTTAAATGAAAAAAATGACTAAATCAAAAGCTTACTATTTAATTTTTTAAAACCATAGTCAAGAAAAAAAGCTATTATTCTAATATAATGCTAAATCTATTCAACAAGTCAACTTTGTAATCATGATTACTATGTATTATAAAATTACATGTTAAAATACATCCAAAAATATATTGACTTGGTGTTTGATATCCTAGTTTCAGTATAAAATTGTATTCCAAAATACATCCAAAAATACACCAACATGGTGTTTAGTATCTTGGTTACATAAAGATTAAACTTTACAAAAATATATAGCTTCTTGAGTGTCCCCAACATCTTCACACATGGAAATGGATTTTATGCATACTAAAATATATTACAAGAATTATGATAACCAACATAGCCAAATGTACTATTATGTTAACAACTTGGTAAAACTAATTCCTCATGGCTAGAATTGGTGAAATTATTGGCAACATGTTGTCAAGATTTTAGCTGATAAGACTTTTGCTCTTGCTTGTAAAGTTTGAAAAGCATATTTAAAAATCACTTGTCTACTTTCTAAATGTTGCGTTTATGAGCCAAATCATTTATCTATGAGCTAAATATGAGTGCTCAAATAAATATTCTAAAAGCAATATTTATGCAAACACATCATGCAAAACAATTATTGTTACTTAAGCATAGTTGACATTCTAATCTTAACTATTGCTAAAATACCTTATTCTATATTTTGCATGTTTTTAGAAATTCATTAAGCACTTCAAATCAAGCAATTAAAAGTCATGGTAATTGATTAGAATGATAAAATTAGATAATAGATGAAAACAAAACTCAATTCCCATGTCAAGATAAAAAGTTAGACTTTTGCACTAGAGCTAAAAAATCATAATTTATTCATGATTTAAAAAATCATAGTTTAATTTATAAAAAATTAGCTTTTGAGACCTATTCCATTAAATCCAAATAAGGGGTAATTTCTTATTTACATGTAAAACTTAAAGTCAAAGCCATTTACTTAAATGTTTTACATGTAAATAAGTACTAATAATTATGGTGAATGTCCAACAAACCTACCTTAATGAGGTATTAAATGCAAGATGAGTTTTTAAGTTTTCCAAAATATAGAATAGCAAACCATGGACACCTTTATACCTAAATATTAGCCTTTTGGTAAAAATTTGCCCATAATATTTTTCCTGATTTTATATGTAATTAAATTATCAATTTTTAGTAAGGAGTTGTATCACATATGAAGTAAATTTTGTAATTGTTAGGGATTCATATTTCATAAATACTACTTTAGGGAGATCTTTGTTAGCCTATCACTAAGTTGTCTCTTTCCCTTTGCATCAAGAAATCTACTTTCTCTACTAGAATAAGGAAGTAGTGATTCACCTGGATCTCAAGGTGCTTGATATATCATGTCATGATATTGTAGAGGATACTAGCCTAGGCTCCCAATTCTCATTGATAACACAAACCTTAGCCAAACAATAAAGTATCAACAAGTTCTAATATAGCATCCCCTATTTATCTAGTACATATGAGTTTGTGAACCTAGGATTCAGTGAACTAGACATAGTTAAATTGGTTAAAAGCATGAAATTTCTTACTAGATTGTAAGCTAGAAGAATCATCACCAAGACATAGCCTTTGCAACAACATGATCCCCTTTCTTTTCTTTTCCCTCATTAATCATTTTAGTATTTTCATTTGCTTTCCATTCCTAATTATTTTCTATGTTATTTATTTTAATTTACATGTTCTCCTAGTTTAGTTTTGTTTATACTCTATCACTAATGTGAGCTTTCCTTTAATGCATATCTAGATTTTTATATTTACTTTATATTATTTGGATTACATTTTTTTTATTTGGTGCTACAAAAAATCAAAAAACATAAACACATAAAACTTAGCAAGAACCATAAACATAGCAAACTAAAAAATTATAAAAACATAAACACAAAATCAATAAAGGATAACAATTCTTGTATTATAGTCAATGTTCATAGTACAACCATCATCAACAAAATACATCCCATATAAAAAAGTT
Source organism: Gnetum montanum (assembly GCA_015680685.1). Taxonomy (NCBI): domain Eukaryota; kingdom Viridiplantae; phylum Streptophyta; class Gnetopsida; order Gnetales; family Gnetaceae; genus Gnetum; species Gnetum montanum. The sequence continues at coordinate 121,109 of MNCI01034510.1, read as the reverse complement.
AAAACATATAAATACTATCACAATTATTATATTTATTATCTAACATATCTTTTGAGTTGGACATACTAGTTATCTAATGCCCCATCATGAGAAGGAAAAATCTTACTTACCACTTCTACATCTCCTTCATCCTTTTCCCTACTAACAAAACCTCTTGGAGCCTCCACACATGTGATAACAAGAGAAAAACTAAAATGTTAAAAAAAACATAAAAATCTAGAAAAATACTAAAATGAATAAGATCTAAATAAAAATATATTAAGAGAAATAAAGATAAAAATAAAATAAAAATAAGTTAACTAAAACATTTTCCCTTACTTGTAGCTATTCCACTAGGACCTACTTCACCTCCATCATATCCCACCAACACTACTACCTTAGAGATCTCATATTCATTCATATCCACTAGCTTTTGAGTGATTTCCATAAGTGAAAGTAATTTAAAACCTAGATCCTCTAGATGCATGTCCAATACATCTAGAAGAGTAGGTTCCTCTATGCTAGTCTCTTTCACAAATCTACCACCCTTCTTTCTCATCATAGGATTAGAAGCTTAAATCTATTTCTCTTTCCTATGTATAGTCACAATCCCTTCAAAGGCCTTTAATATGTCACTTACTCTCATATTTTCAATTACCATGCCCCTCACTCTTCTTGTAATTATTTCCTCCTTAAGTTCTTTTGAGAGAAGTAAGTTTGCCCTCCTGTAAGATAACTTATTTCTCATCTGTTGTCTTTTCCATTGCTCCTAGGTTGAATAGTTATTCCTTAACTTCATGTTCAACATCTCCATGATTAACAACTTGTATTGGTGAATAATACAAGCAACCATTAGGAAGTCCAAAGATTCACTTAGTTGCCAAGAGAAGAAAGCCACAAACTTATGATGCACCATCTTGATCCCATGAAGGCCAACCTCTAGATTTCTTATCTCTTCTTTCAACTTGGTAATTTTGGATGTCATCTTTTCTTTCTCTTTCTTAACTACTAGTAACTCCATTGTCAATTCCATGAAAGCATTAACTTGTTTTATTGCTACTAAAGTCATAGCTATCTTATACTAAGTGAAGGCATCCATCCTTTTCTAAATTTCAGGGTAATCATGTGAAAGAGATTGGAGGGTAAGATTTGTGATAGATACTTTCTTGCAATCAACCAAGACCTAGACATCTATTAAAGTACCTAACAATTACCACTCTAACTAATTGAAAAAATCTAATTACTAATCTAGAATTATAGATCAAATTGATGAGGGCCAAGTATAAATCTTAATTTCTCTATAAAGTTGTCTACCATCCCATGAATCAATTGTTTCTTATATATAGGTTTCCAAAATATTCCCAAAATATCTATTCATATAAAAATAAAAAATGAATAAAAATCAAGACTCAAAAATAAAATTAACCCTAAAAAATAAATAAAACCATGAAGTTACTAAAGGATAATGGTTATTTTCCTCTAATTTCTTTTTAAGCAATCTCTTCCCAGCCTCCTCTAAAATGCACCCCTCTCCTTAGGGTAGGACCTCAATTTCGTTTAGAAGAGATGCCATCTTATCCATGTTAGTATCATCCAATCCATGATCTACATGATAATTGATTAGTTACTATTAGAGCATGGAACCATAAAAATTCCCACATAGGAACCATATTCTCACAAACAATAAAGAATTTGACATCCTATCTTCTTTCTTAAAATCAAAATCTAACTCTTCTTCAAAGTGTTCATTTGCCAAGGCATCAGTCTCTACTCTCTCTACTTCTTCTAGTGTCTCTTTCTTCCTTGCTTCAGCTTCTTCTTGCCTTCTTATTCCTTAACTTTTCTTTCTGCTTCTTCTTACACTTTGCTCTTTACCTCTTTCTAGGCTCTTCTTTCTTCTTTTTATTTTTTCCCTCTCCTACTCTACCTTGGCTAATGTCTTTCATTTCGCTTTCTTCTTAGCTTTCATGTAGCTATTAACCATTAACGCAATCCGTAAGTTATGAGAATAAAAAATCATTAAAAATAATAAATATAAAAATTTGAACCATAAAATGAAAACATTAAAATATAAAAATAATAATAATAACTCAAAAAATTAATACCAATTTTTCTAACTTACCTAATGTCTTTGCAACCCTAGATGCCTTTACATACAATCACTCATCCTATAAGTCGTAGATATCAACAGGCTCAACATCATTGATTCTTATCTTATTTGTTGCTTGAACCTTCTCCTATGTGCCTAAGGCACACTCTCTACTCACTACTGCTCTCTATATAGGATTCTCACAAGTAGAGCTCTTCATGGGAAATGCTATACTATTATGCATCAAAGATTCAGCTATATCTCCTAGCAATGAGAATGCTACCTTTAATGGTTCATTGAAGGTACTAGGTAGAGTCATCATGATGCTAGTAATATGCTAGAAAAGTAGGCAAGGGAAGTTCTCCTCATTAAGAACTTTTCATTTTTAACAACTGATACATGCAAAAAACTTCAAAAAGTAGCATAACATACCATAATGAAAATTGAAATTTACCAAGTTGTTGGAACTCTCACCATTAACAAGATTAAGATTTTTCAACTCTCTTGATATCTTTTTGTCTAGGAAACTTGCCCATTAATAACAACCACCATGAACCATGAAATTATTAATGATTGTCAGCCATAGGGGAGAGGCAGCCCTTCTTTGTCAGATCTTACCATAAAAGATCCTCTTAATAAAAAGATGGTACATCTCTACCAAATCATGATTATCACACCTGATAATGTTGTAACCTTTATAATTGTACTCTCCCCATTTACTTATTATGTCCTTATCAATAGAAGACAAATTTTCATTATCCTTTATTGAAAAACCTCCATTGAAAAAATTAAACTGGTATCTTAGTGATTCCAAATTCCAAGGCAAGATCACCTCTTTCCCATGAACTTGAAATACAAACAACTATTGCTAGCTCAAATAACATTTCACCATAGAAACTACATTCATTGGTAAAATCATAAGAGATCTTAGTATGAAGAGAGGTATCAACCTGGCTTGCTCCAAGCTGGGAAGGTATTTCCTCCCAGGACAACTCACTAGCCACCTATGACTAATGTAAGTGTTATGAACATTAACCTTTAAGTAGCTCTCCTTCACATTCCAAGCTCAATGTACATAACATCTGAGATCCAGATTTTATCAATCAAGATCAAAAAATAGGTAAAAAACATAAATACATATCTCTACATATAGTGAAAACAAGAGTATAAGAGAAAAAATAAGTTTCAACATATGAAATACAACATGAACTCAAAAAATTAATTTCACATTTCCTAAGGTATCTTTAGGCATTAATTAAATGCAAGACCACTTGATCATTTTCCCCTTAGTTTCAAATTTGGTCTCTCATGAAGGACATGTACCAAACTTACATGTTGGATGGCATGATATCATCTATGCTCCCTCACTATGTCCATTTCATCAAGAAAATGCATGAATGCTGATGAAGCATCAACTAGTTATGTCGACCCAACATCTTTGACATAACTGCTTTGATGCAACCGCTTTGAGGTAGTTTTCTCAACGCAATTGCTTTGATGCAGGTGCTTCAAAGAAGTTGCATTGATGCAACCATGTTGATGACACCCCATCAATGTGACCCTATTGACATGGCCCCATCAGTGTAAATGATGTATTGGCAAGGCCCTATCGATTCATGTAATGTTGCATTGACAAGACCCTATCGATGCAGTGTCTATTTCTGCCTATAAACACACATGCTCTTACCATGTATTGGAATTCTTTGGTCAATAGAGTAGCTAAACTCTTACAGTAATGAATGCCCATAGTGTGGACCTGAGTTAGTTGTATGGCATATTATTTAAGTGACATTGTACCTGGGCACATTCCATGAATGATAATAATATTGAGATTGATACTTATTCATTACAACACTTTGACTTAGATTAGATATAATTTTCATGCAGTTTACTTCTCATGTTCTTAATTAATATTTATGTTTTCATGCATATTAATGAACCAGTGGAATGAGCGCAACCATTTTTGAGTGTAAACACATATTTGCTTGGTAGCCCTAGTAGTGTTATTATTTGGTTTGCCCAATAGCATAGCGCTTGGTAATCCCATTAGTGGATATGCAGGTTTAAGATGTGTATGACAAGTTGGGAATGAACACTCATTAGTTGTAAGATAGTTTAAACTTTACTTTCTATATTTAATTAGTTTAAGTAATTGATTTCTCCATTATCGTTAGGAGTATTATAAGGGCGAAACAACATTAAGAATCTGATGCCTCACATTGGACTAAACCATATGTGATAAAGCTACCACTAGTCCAAGTGGGAAGATAGAGAACTATAATCAAGGCATAATAATCTAGATGCCACAACTAGTCCCATCTATGAAATTCAACCAGATTGTGTGTGAACACTTATGATTTGTATGGTTGGACATAGGGGATACCTCACCACTCATCATTAGTGCTATTGCCAAGGATGGTGCTAATTATCTCACAATGTGTGCCCCGCTAAGGATGGTCTGCTAAGACCATCCGCTATTGCCAAGGATGGTCCGCTAAGACCTTAAACTGGCAACTAATTATCTCACAATGCATGCCCCACTAAGGACAGTCCGCTAATATTGTTCGCTATTGCTAAGGATGGTGCCAAAGATGGTGCTATTGCCAAGGATGGTCCGCTAAGACCTTAAACTGGCAACTTTAACTCACAATGTTACATGGTTACGGTCCGCTAAGACCTTAAACTAGAAACATCAATTTAAAAATTTTGCATAGTGGTGGTCTGCTAAGACCTTAAACTAGCAAGTATATTATGTTGCATCATTACTTTACATATATTCATGCTATTGTCTCAAACAGGTATCACTTGAGTTGGGATATTTGCTTATTGTGACAAGTTTAATTAGATTAGTTATATCATACATGCTTGCTGTAAACACATTAATGATTTATCTTTAAAAAAATATTAAGTCACACACATCATTAACTAACAAAAGTGTCTCTTTCACAAGGAAGTGATAATGCATCATATGGAGAGAACATTCATTGGAGAACTAATAAGATATATATTGAAGAAAATTGGAGTGACCAACCTTATGTTGGGGTTTCATATGTTCATGACCACCATAACTACACTCAAGGACTACATTCACCTAAGGAAGATAACTATAGAGAAGATGAAGTAAGTCCTAGACCAGGGGAGGCCTCAAAGCCTAGAACCTTCTCAAAACTTGAAAAAGATAAATTAAGGGACCATGGGGAACATCAAAGAAGCCATGGTTACTCTCCCAATTCCTCATCTTCCTCTTCCTCTTCAATGTCAAGTTCTAATGAAGATGAACATAGGTATAAAGATTGAGCTCCACTATGGGGTCAAAATAAGATAGAAATCAAACCCAAGGGAAAAATCAAATACATCAAAATGAACATAAACAAAATCATCATAATCAGAAAAATTGAAATAGAAATTTTCACCACAACATGTTTAATGATAGTGAACCCTTGTTGGCCATTAAGAGCATGACACAAATCATAGAGGTAGTTAAAATATCCCATAGGCATCGTAAGGAAAGTCACATCAAAAGGCTTAATATGAATAGCATCCCTAAATTTTTAGGAGGCTATAATTCTAATCCACAACATCATTTTTAACCCTTCCATGATACCTGCATTTTATAGAACATTGAAGTGGGTGGCAAAAGCTTAAGCTATTTCCTAGGACACTAATAGACAAAGCCAAAGTGTGTTATAGATCATTAAAGCCAAATTGAATCCATCGATGGTCCACAATGTTGGAACTCTTTAATGAGAAATACTAAACCTATGCAAGGGTGTCTAACCTAAGGAAACAAATCCAAGGATGGAAACAAGAGCAAGATGAATCCTTGGATATGGCTCTAGATAGATATTATTCTCTACTGAATAGATGCCTAAGCCATGGTTTCTCTCAAGAAGAGTAACGTTTCCACATCCACATCATAGATGGGCTTCATAGTTAAATGAGAGAGACCCTTGGGATGTATGCTCAAGGTCAGTTATATGAACCAGGAATCCATTAGATCTAAAAGTTAATCAAGCATTTGGCAAAAGAAGAAGGAGAGCTATGTAAATGGGAGAATGTTGAGAAATATCACTAAGACATAAGTCTTCAAAAGAAGAAGGTTCATATCTATGATAAGGAAAAAGAGGTAGCTCTTAATGAGGTGATTTCACAATAAACCTTGTTAATACAAAAGTTTATTGATGAGCTTGAGGCAAGGTTAGATAAGATGTTATAATGGTTAAATGAGAAAGCTACAACTTGCATAGAAACCATAGAGGAGAGAGTAACACAAAACAAATCAAGTGATCATAATAAAAGGAGGAAAAGGGACCAAGAAATAGTTAGGAAAACTTATTAGCAAAAAGGGGAAATGGTTTAGAAGAAGAGGCTATAGACTCAATCATCAAAGAAGATAATAGATGTGACATATGCATATATGATCATTCGAAGGGCTATTACCCAGTCATGTTACATCTACATGAGTACTGGGCTCTTGCATTGAATCCCAAGTTCATACAAAAGCAAATGCCTAGGAAATTACCTTTCTCACAAGGTAATTATGGACAGTCCTACAACCAACCATACCATCCTAGTGGTTATTTTTACTAGCCTCAACACTATCATCCAATGTACTGGGAAAACCCACAATTGTGGGGGAGGCCATCATCAAACCAAAACTACCCTTATTGTTAGCCAAACCTGTATGGATATTATGTTCAACAATCTATTTCACCAACTAGTTCTACTTCCTCTACCTTAAATCACTACTACTACTCTCCCAAATATCACTATCCCACAACATCTTCTATGAAGTCACCATCTCACACCTCTCATCCTTCATCATATCCTCAACATTCTCATACTTGCCTACACTATATTTCACCACCAACAACACAGGAAGGTTCAACACCATGACATCAACAAGAGAATGCCACTTGTGCTATTAATAGACATAGAAATGATAATGCCAGGAGATCTCCACCACAATCTTGGAAATGTCCTTTCTTTAGGATAGTTCCCATGCATAAGCATAACACTTGTGGACCTACTAACTTGTCCAAACTAGCACAATTCCAATCAAGTGCAACACCCTTCCTTTCACAACCAATGTCCTCCAATCATGCACAAAGGCCAACATCCATCATTACTCTAATACCTAATAGAAATGATGAACCTATCACTATGGAGAGACAAAAAAATCCATGCATTACTACTAATAGTAAAGGATGCAATTGTGGGTTGAAAATTCAAAATATTAACATAGCCTACAACAAATTTTAGGAGCAAGTGTGTGAGAAAAAACCAATCTACATAGTAGCCACTAAACTAGAGGACACCTAGTGGCTTGAAAATGAGAATATAAAATTGTTTCAAAGATGCATGGAGGCAACTGATCCACTTATTAGTTCTAAACTTAAGAAAATAGACCAAATAGAAAACTTAGACATGTATATCTTACACTTTGATTATACACCAAAAAAGGATGTCAAACATGGAGACCCAGAAATTAAAGTAGAAAATCAAGAAGAATAAGTAAACACATCTGGATCCCCCAAAATAGAAATACTTTCAAGTGCAAATAAAGATACATCTATGAATGATCCAAATGAGAGTATCACCGATGTTAGATGTACTACCATCTGATTAATTAAATCAATAATGGTAAAAGATGGGAAATCAATTATGTATAACTAGGGGATTGTGTTGTCCATCTCCTGAATGTGTGGCCATAATATTAGTCATGGGGAAGATGCTCCATCCTAGTACAAGAACTAATAAGTGTTTTTCACTTTTTTTTTACAATTTTTTCTCATTTTTCTATTTCTTCTAAAATATTTTAATTCTTCATATGTTTTCCATTTCTCAATATTTTTCTCTTTTCTTGAGTCATTCTCTTTATGTTTTATGAATGTATTTTATGTTTTTGTTATTAATATTGCAAGTCATGATGTAGAAGTCAACACTATGTGTTGGGTTTTTGTGCTATGCTATCAAGATGATTGGGTAAGTGATTGTGTAAAGTAATGAGACCACCCCATCCATCCCTCTAGTTCTCTAAATAAAAGATCTTTTTCATGAAAACAATTCGGTTCTTTCATAAAACTAAAATTACTGAATGATCCTTGTACCTTGAAGAAAGAGGAAACGACCAAGTGGGAATGGTAAAGGTGTGACCTCAAGGGGATTTTTTGGATTTTGTTCTTGGCTTCCTTCATGTGGTTTATGACTCCTCTTGGAACATATCATCACTCATTCATCAACTAATAAAAAGGAAGCTTTGTCTTTGCATGATGTGGTTCCCATCCAAACAAAACAAAACAAAAGAGGGGGAAAAATAATGGGAATTTAAAGCACACTGCTTAGACACAATAATGGGCTACAAGAATTGGTTATGGTGCTAGAAAGACATGTTACCCATGCCTAAAGGCACTTCTCTAACTAAGGCCCTTCCTTCATTCTTTTCTTTTCTTCTCTCTTTGGAGTGATGATTGTTCTTTGAAGTGGTTGTGATCTCATGGTGGTTGGCAGGATGGAACACATCAATGTGAGGTCATTGTTCATGGTATGAACTTGGTTTGAACTTGGACAAATAGGTATAATGATCATTTTAATCACATTTATCACAAAAACCTATTATGAACATGGTCAAGTACCTTACATCCCACTCATTGTAATTCCTTCTCATACCATTATTCACCTCACTACTACATGTGATTATGAGCCTTTTGGTTTTGTGTAGTATAGTGCAACATCCCAACCATGGTAGTTGTGTGTTGTTTGGAACAAAGGCATGGTCTACATTTAACTTCTCAAGTGTCCATGGACATCTATAGAAGTAGTTATGCAAGGGCATTATGGCATGAGCCTACTTTGGGAAGGTCTCACTTGCATAACTTTTGTTAATCATGGCTTTGAACTAACCTTCAAATCTTCTAGAACGTTAGTGATAGTTTCTTTGAGTTTATGCATGATTTTGGGAGTACTTCTCATCCAATTCATTAATTTCTCCTAGTTTTCTATTTCTATGTCCATTAATAATTCTTAGCCATCTTTTGAATTAGACCTTTGGTTTCAATTGTTTGAAAACTTGTGTGCTTTCAGAGTTATGCTTATTAGTTGTGGGGGCTAGGGATGATCACTTTGAAATTTTTCTAACATCCTATTTTCAAACATCATGGTAACTAATAGTAATTGATCAAAATAATGTGAATAGCTTGATGATTTTAGTTACCTCATAGCCTTGGACATAGTATGCTATCATCACCTTGCACTTAAATGAAAACTAAGGGACCCAAAAAGGGTTAATTATTATTGAAAATTTACCAAAACTAGTGTTGATCCTTTTGCGACTACATGTGATGCTAAAAGAAATACCTAAGGAAAAAGGTCTTTGTCCAAGCACAAAAATAAAGTCAAGAGGGGGACAATGAAGGATATGCCCATGGAAAAATTGTAGCACATACAAGATAGTAGCTTAAGCATCGCATGTGTGCTAGATCCATGGGATGATAAGAATACATTTTAGTCCATCCTTCAAGAATGTTGTACATAATTAGAGAAGCATCAACATAACAATCAAGGTGATTCTAAAAGAAATGCCTAAGGAAGAAGGTCTTTGGCTAGGCATGAAAATGAAGCGAAGAGGAGGACAACAGAGGATATGCCCATGGACAAATCATAGCACATACAAGATAGCAACGCAAGCATCATATGTTTGCTAGATCCATGGGATGATGAGAAGAGATTTTAGTCCATCCTTCAAGAATGTTCTACATAACTAGAGAATCATCAACATAACAATCAAGGTTGGATGTCTGCCACTGCTAGTGACAACAAGAAGAATCATCTTTAGTGGATTTTCGAAGACCTCTGCAAATTTTATAATCTTTAATGTTTGTTCAATATTTTTGTCATTTTGTAATGCATCCACTAGAATAAAATTTTGTAATGTGGCACTCAGAGTTAGCCAGTAGTTAGTGTTAGTCAATAATCCCATCATTCCTAATTTTTTGTAAAAATTGCTTAGTCCTATCCCGTTAACTTGAGGACAAGTCTTTATTCAATTGTGGGGGTATGATGAAGTATCTGTTGGTTGTATCTATGCAGCCTCTTTAATGTAGCCACTTCAAGGCACCTTCTTCAAGCTAGCCACTTTGAGGCAACTGCTTCAAGGAAACTGCCTTGACACAACCATGTTGCTAAGGCCCCATTAATGAGACCTCATCAATATGGCCCTCTCGACATAAATCATGCATTGATGAGGCCTGATTGATGCATGCAATGTTGCATTGATGAGGCCTTGTTGATGTAGTGTCTATTTTTGCCTATAAATACATGTGCTCCTACTGTGTATTGTCATTCTTTAGTCAATAGAGTAGCTAAACTCTTATAGTTTTATTCTATAGTTGTAGAGAACAATTAGTGAGTGCTTTCAGTATGGATCTAAGTTAGTTGTATGGTGTCTTATTCGAGTGGCATTGTACTTGGACACATTTCATGAACAGGCAATAAGATCGAGATTGATTTTTATTCATTGCAACACTTTGACTTAGATTAGATTTACTTTTCATGTACTTAGTTAATATTTACATTTCTATGCATATTAATGAATTGGCAGAATGAGTGCAACCAGTTTTGAGCATAAATACGTATTTTCTTGGTAAGCCTAGCAACATTATTATTTGGTTCACCCAATAGCATAGCACTTGGTAATTCCACTAGTGGATACATGGGTTCAAGATGTGTACGGCAAACTAGAAATGGACACTCATCACCAAAGGCTAGTTTAGACTTTACTTTCTATTGTCAATTAGCCTAAATAATTGATTTTTTCATTATTGTTAGGAGTAGCATAAGGCTAAAACAACATGAAGAATCATATGCCTCACTTTGGACTAAACCATATGTGACAAAGCTACTGCTAGTTCAAGTGGGAAGACAATGAACTACAATCAAAGCATAATGATCTAGATGCCACAACTAGTCCCATCCATAGAATTCATCTAGATCATGCATGAACACTTGTGATTTGTATGGTTGAACGTAAGGGATACCTCACTGCTCATCAAATACTATATGATGTTAGTTCTTCTTGAGAGTAATTTCACAAAGCATATGTCCTAGCATCTCTAGGTACGTGTTCTTCCTATTCATTCTTAAATATGCAAGTACATGAAATAATAAGTTACATCAATAATAGTGAGAATCATAATAAAAATTTCAAACTTAGAAAAATTAATACAAAATTAAAAAGTTATGATAATGTATGTAGACACCATGATGTAAGTACCCACAAGACTAAACATGCTTTAAACCTACTAAGGATCCAATAATAAAATCAAGTTCATATTAAACCCCTTGTAGGGATGATCTCTCTATAAGCAATCTAACTTCTTTCAGTGAACCTCTCTAGTCTTTACCAGAAATACTCCTTTTGATGACATTCATGTTTGTATCCTCCTAGATTACACAACCTAATAGCCTCACAAATACTTAGGTAGATTTTCTCAAGAGCATGAGAGACTGTAGGTTAGGGTAATAAGATCCATATGAGCACATAAAAATACTCTAGGAAGAACTCTAAGAAGCATCCAGTTCTATAATGAGTCCATATCTAGGTAGGATATAGTGATCGATCATCAATAATATGAAGAGTCTTCATCTTTCTAGATTTTCCAATGATAGTGAGACCCACATCATAGATCATAAAGTACATTAGATTTATCACCAATAGCCTAGGTAATATATGATTCCTATACAATACACTAACAAAAACAAAAGTTAGTATGTATGAGCTAAGGAAAATATGAATTTGAAAGCATGAAAAAAATAACATTTAAGCATTAAAGTACAAATAATAGGGTGAGAGCATTAGTCAACGTAGCACACATGATATGATTATGTCAATAAACATTGCCAAAAACTGGCCAAGAGACAACAGTTCCAACCAAAGATGATAAAGATACCAAACCGATACAAGGCTTACAAATCAAGACTTAGTCATTTCACAATCCTTCATTTTCCATACTTAATGATTTTTGTATCCTTGTTCTTTTCCATGCTTAGGTATTTTTCTTCTGTAACTCTAGGTACTTAGCTATTAGTTCCATGATCTATACTTAGAAATTTTATTCTCAATATATTTCTAATACTTACCTAAATTTTTGGGTTTCTTAGTTTGATAACACTTGGTCAAATCTTATCTCATCTACCTAATACTTAGCTAATTTTTAAACTTCATCTTCCTCTTATACTTAAGTCAAATTTCGGTTTATTATGCTTCTTATACTTAGCCAATTTTTTATTGATCCTTCCTTTTGACATTTAAATTCTTTTCCCATTCCCTAGTACAATACTTAATCAAATTTTTGCTTCCCTACTTCCCACACTTAGTTAACTTTTACTTTTTCTAGGTTTTCCAACACTTAGTAAAATTTCAATTTTAACTTCACAATACTTAGATAAGTTTTTATTCTTTCACTTCTTAATACTTAGTCAAATTTTAGTGTCATTTCCCTCATCTCTATACTTTGCTAAATATTTGATTTTCTCCCCTTCTCCTACCAAATTAAATTTTAGTTTCCTTTTCTTAGCCAAATTTTCCTTTTTCCTACTAATAGTTAATCAATTTTTGGATTTTCCTTCTCAAAAGTTAGATAAAATTTTGACTTTGTTTCTCATTCTCATCACTTAGCCAAAATTTTGTTTCTCTTCCTAGCTTTCCAAAAATTAGTAAAATTTTAGTCTTTCGTTGTATAGAATTTGGCCAAGGTTTGGATTTGTACATGCTCTTGATACTTAGAAAAATTTTAAAATTTTCCTCCTTACTCTTTCATACTTAACCAATTCTTGGCCTTCCTCCACTCTATAATTAGTCATACTTTGATTTTTCCCTACTTCCAAGGACTTAGTTAAATTTTTTGATTTTTGCTTTTCCCACTTGCCTAGTTAGCCATGTCTTTGATTTTTCTTCCTACGTAGCATTTCACTCACATAGAATGCTTAATCCTCATATAACCCACATGTGGTTGATGTTGATGCACTCATTGACATCATTTTTTGAAATCAAGTCATGTGTCTCTTTTCCCCTAGATTTTCTGTTGCTACAAAAGTTACAATTATTAAAAATTAAAAACAAAACACCAAAATTTTTAATGGCTAGTGCCTAGGTATTCGTCAGCATTGGGGGCATATTGGCCTAATGCAAACTTGATTCCTAACCTTAGGCAGAATACCACTATCACTCCCTTTCTGCATGGATAAAAAATTTTCTTTTTAAAATAAAAAAATAGAACAATGTCCATTGGTTACTTTCCATATGTTTCCTATGCTCTCCATGCCATCCTTACCTTGGCAATTCTGTGTGACACTTCAATATGACATCCATCATCTCTTTGTTTCCCTTCTCATACCTATATCCATGCTATTTTTTTCCCTTCATGGATAGTGGAAACATCCACATTTTTTTGAATCCCCCTATCCTAAGCAATGTTTTCCTACCCTTGAGGGTGTTGTGCCTATTCTTAGGCCACCATAGCAAACCTTGCATATCCCAATATACTTCTTTGCACTCTAATTCAGTATATATGCCCTTGCTCATTTCTTCTCAACCTCATGGATATCCTTATGTTGAAGCCTTTTTCTTTTTCTTACTCATTAAACCTCGCAAGCACCAATTTCCTACCTTGCTAGTGTACATTAGTGTCACAACTACATTAGGCTAGCATGGTCAGTGTCACCACCACTAGCACATGCCACTGCAACCAGTGTTGTTTCTTGCACAGTGCAGCATGATAGTCATTGTTGTAATTAATGACTAGCATTGTGGCCCATGTAGCTTCCATTAGTGTCACCAATGTCCTAGCTGATCCTATCTAGTGACAAACATGCACCATTCCTACCTTGTCTTAAGACTCTAGGAAGATGAAAAATTAAAAAGATATGGCATACGACCACTTACCTGAGTGTTATAAGCATGGACCTATATCTCACCCTTGCATCCTCTACCTCTAGTTCATATGTCTTATAGTAGGACCTACTAGCCTCCTCGTCATTTGTGGTCCAACGTATTCTTCTTGCCACTTTATCCCATCTCTAAATACAAATCACAAACAAAATGCACTCCAAGCTTACAAGATGTAAAATGGCCAAAATGCCTAACTCTTACCTTAGTTTTTCTTTTGTCATATCATTTTCTCTTGGTTTTACTTTTTTAAACTAATGCAAGAATAACTATTCCCAATGCACACTATCATGGGGTCATGTGTTCCCAAGAAATTTTTACGCAGAACCCATGCCACCACTTTAGTTTTACATGTGACCCCTTAGCCTCGATGTTCCAAATCTTCCATTGAAATTCCAAGATGATTTCGAACTTACTCAAATTAACCTACAAGATTTTTAAACCTTCTCCAACTTAAAATTTCATCTAAAAATCAACTTTAAAAATAAATAAAAAATATTTCCTCTTCTTACTTAGTCTTCACTCAACTTATAACTTTTTCTCTATGATTTTTCTTTATTTATTCCTTATAACTATCTTTTCATCTCATGCTTTGTAGGTTATCAACCTTGCCATTCCCCATTAATTATGTGAATCACTCTTCTTGGATGAGCCCCATTACCACATCACCATGCTTCTTGATGAGGAATTAATATATTTAATCCTTCTATACTGATTAGACTTAATCATCTTAACCTTAGATGTCATCAAGAAGGACTTAATTCCTCAAGGAAACCTTACCGTTTTGGACTGTGAACTAATCCTAACCAATAATTCTCTTATATAACTTGTTATTATCAATCACTGCAAAAAGGAAAAGATTCTACAATTAGGGGTAATTTTTCTCAACAATCTTAAGAAGTCCATCCTAGCCATGCTTCAAAAAAATTCTACCATGTTTGCCTAGGGCTATGACTAGCTTATATATATATACCAATTGGCTAAGATGATTTTAACCAAGCCTAACTACTGGATGAGGTAATAAGATATCTAAAATTTGAATCACTTGTACTGACCTAAATCATCGATGTAAGGCTGGAAGGAAAACAGACACCGAGAGATTGTCGAGTAGCCACAGCTGATCCTACCTTCGCCCGAGGGCAAGTTGGAAAAGTAAACGAAGGTAGAGTGCCTTGGATGATCTACACGCAAATCAACCAAGGACTTCCCTGAGCATAAGCTATAGCTAGCATTAGGGTTATCGTAAACAGGATGTAAAAAGAATGCAAATAGAAACATGAAATGTAAATAGAGCATATTGAATTATAAATAAAGCGTAAACATACATATATTGTAAACAAAGGGTAAACCAAAGTAAATAATGTAAATGGAAGGCAATAATGAAACTGTATTATATTGTTTTAAAATAAATGTGCACCGGTCAAAGCGTAGTTGCACATGTGTGGATGGAAAATCAAATGCCTAGCCCCGAGATGATATGAAGCGATGATGTGATGATGTGATGATGAAGGTGAGAAGGGCTTGGATGCCAGGAGTCAAGTGTGCTGAGCACCCAAGGATTGCAGGTTCTCTCCTCTCTCAGAATTGCCAATCTCTCCAATTTTTTTGCCCTCTGGTTTATGTGAGTTGATAGGGTATTAATAGGGTTGGGCTAGGCTTAGGCACAAAATTCAAGAATGGAATCAATGGCTGGGAGATGAGAGGAAAACAGATCTAGTGACATGTATCCCATGGATAGTTGGCACAAGTTGGATGTGTGCTGGATAGTTGTGCACGAGTTGGATGTGTGCTAGATATTTGCCTTCTTTGACCAAGTTCAATATATCTCACAACGTGTGGGTCATTCAAGCCCATGAAAGTACATTTAATTTATACCATGAGGGCTTGACATTCCCACAAAAGGGGATTTATAATGAAATGTACAACAAGAGAAATTTCACTGCCCAGCGTGACCTGCAGTGTGACCTTCAAAACTTGCAATTTTGAGCTGAAATCTGGAATTTCTGAAGGTTGGGACCCATAGTTATCAATAGTGGACCCTAAGGATGACTTGCACCCTTGAAATCAAGTCATTTTGGCTTAGTTTTGGGGCTCTAAAAGTTGGTGACGCTGATCCTTATACTGTGCAGCGTTTGAAAAAGTAACCCCAGTGTCACCAAGTTAAAATGGCACATTTGAGGTCGAAATCTTGATTTTCTGGAGGCTGAGAGCTGCTGGGGACCTTGGTGAAGGTCATGGGGGGTCCTTGTGCTCAATTTCAACCTATTTTGACTCAATTTTGGGGCTCCAAAAGTTGGTGACGCTGATCCTTACGCTGTGCAGCGTCTGAAAAAGTAAACAAAGTGTACTTAGCTAAAATCAAACATTTTGAACCCGAAACTTTTGAATCTAGATGCTGGAAGTTGGTGTAGTTGCCTATGGGCCCCAAGGGGACCTTGCCTATTGAATCATGGGCCATCGGGGGCTGTTTCGGAGACCTCCAAGTTTGGTCACACTGTACTCATGTTGTGCAGCAGCATGACTTAGCTTGATTCTTGTCTAAAAGTGCTAGGCCAAAATTAGTGGTGTTTCATCACTCATCCATCCTATGTTTCTGTACCCCTTTTCCAATTTATTTTTACCCTCTCAATCAAGTTTTCTTTGTCTTTGTTTGTTCATGATGTTTTTCAACTATTATTTATGCAAGAGATTTATTTCTCAAAAATGCAATGAACAAACAAAGATAGAACAAACTTGACCAAGATGGTAAAACTAAATTGGAAAGGGGTAGAGAAACAGAGGATGGATGAGTGATTTTGTTTTTAGATATCTTGTTACCTCATCTAGTAGTCTAGGTTGGTTAAAATCATCATATTTAAAATCATCTTGGCCAATTGATAGAGATATATATATACATATCTAAGCTAGTGCATCAGTTTCATGGGCTATGAGTAGAATTTAATTATTTTTTTAAGTTTTAAAGTTATAAATTATCAATTATCCCTTAGTGATAGTGCTCTCCCTAAGACCAAATTTATAAGGGTGCAGTATGGTATAGCAGAGATTGGCCCAATCAACATATATGGGGAGAGGCAATGTTCTACTTGAGTGCACCACATTGTGCTCTTGTGAGAGCGTTTTCCATTGGAGCACCTCACATGCTGTGTTAGCAAGAGCTCTATCTTGAGAGTGCTTCATGCAACACTTGCAAGAGTCCTTTTCCTAGGAATGCCTAGTGGTGTGCATGAGAGTGTGCTCCCTACGAGTGCCTTGCACTATGCACACAAGAGCATTCTCCTTGAGAGTGCCCTCATTGAGAGCATTCTCCTTGAGAGCACCCTCCTTGAGAGTAGTCTCCTTGAGAGCATCCTCAATGAGATCACCTTGCATTGCACACATGAGAGCATTCTCTTTGAGGATGCCCTCTTTTAGAGCGTTCTCCTTGAGAGCACTCTCACTTCGTGTGGTCTCTCTGAGAGCGCTCTTCCTAAGAATGCCCTCTTTAAGACCAAATTTATAAAGGTTTCGAATGGTTTGGCAAAGCCTAGCCTAATCAACATATATAAGGGAAGGTAGGCCAACTCCCTCGAGACGTGCTTTCAGGTGAAGTTGAGTGCATCTTAGGCCATTATGGGTGCACTCTTGGGTGATGTTGAGTGTATTCTTGGCCTTAACGGATGCACTTTCAAGTGATGCTGAGTGCATTCTAGGCTATCACGGATGCATTTTCAAGTGATTATTAGTGCATCTGTGGCCTCCATGGATACGCTTTAAGGTGAAGTTGAGTGCGTACTTGTTTCGAGGTTTCAAATCATGTTGCATGCAAGCATTCTCTTTAGACGCTTTTCGCGTTTCACACAAGAGTGTTTCCTAAATACGTTTTTGTTGGATGTGCATTCTATTTCGATTGCTCTCCTTTGGAGTGCTTTGGCTTGAGTTGGTGAGATGCTTTCATGGATTTGCATTGCCTTGTGGTGGATCTACTTGGAGGCTCTTATCTTTACGTAATTGATCACCTTTGTTGGTTGTGCATGGTTTCATCACTACACTTCTCAAAAAATGCTTTAGGTAGTGTTTCTAATTTCTCTTTGTGGATGTGCATCATGTTCTTGGAATTGTCTCATGTACATGTGTGTTCTTCATGGAGGCACATTGCATTACTTATGCAAGCATTCTTCTTCGTGAAGACGTTGTCTATAGCATACGCAAGTGCTCTCTTCTTGGAGATGCCATGAACAACAAACACTAGAGATCTCTCCTTGGAGGTGTCACTCTTGGTGATGTGAGAGAAATTTCCTTAAAGGCTCCCATCCTACAGATGCGAAAGAGGCTTTTTCTAAAATTTTCCAACACTGTGAATGTGTGAGCGCTCTTCTTGGAGTTGCCTAGCATCGTGGATGTGAGAGAGTTCTTCTTGAAGGTGCCTTAGTTGGCTAATGTGACAATGTTTTCTTTGAAGATGTTTTCTTTGAGGTACCTCTTTTTGCCAACGCAAGAGTGCTCTTGTTGAAGGTGACTCACATTGAGGATGTGAGAGCGCTCTCCTAGGAAGGGCCTTGCTCCTTGGACTCAGAGCATTCTCCTTGGAGGTGCTTCGCTCCATGGATGCAAAAAGTGTTCTTCTATGAAGTGGCTCCCTTTGTGGATGTAGTAGTAGCGTTTTGGGAGTTTTCATACTACACTAGGGAGAGTTGTCTCGTATGAGAGTCTTTGTGTTGAGGAAGCAAGATCGCTCTTCTCAAAAATGACTTGTTCCTTTGGTTAGGAGATGACTCTCCTTGGGGTTGCTCTACGGTTGGTAGGAGAGAGTGCTCTTCATTGAGGTGCCTTGCATAGTAAACATGGAAAGGTTGTTCTTTGAGGCCTCTCATGTTGTGCATGTGAGAGCACTCTCTTTGGGGATGTTTCATGTTGGGCACATGAGAGCGCTCTCCTTGCGTTGGTCCTTTGCGACCGAATTTGTAAGGGTGCAGCATGGTATGGTGGAACCTGGCCCAATCAACATATATAGGGGGAGGTAGGTTGACTCCCTTAAGGTGCACTTTTAGGTGAAGCTGAGTTCATCTTAGACCATCACAGATGCAATCTCAGGTGATGCTGAGTGCTGAGCGCATTCTTGGCCTTAATGGATGCACTTTCAGGTGATGCTAAGTGCATTATAGGCGATCATGGACGTAGTTTTGGGTGATCATGAGTGCATCTGTGGCCTGCACGGATATTCTTTCAAGTGAAGTTGAGCGCATACTCGTTTGGAGACTTCAAATCATGTTGTATGCGAGCATTCTCTTTAGAGGCTTTTCGTGTTGCACACAGGAGCATTTCCTGAATACGTTTTTGTTGGATGTGCATTGTGTTTTGATTGCTCTCCTTTGAAATGCTTTGGCTTGCGTTGGTGAGATGTTTCCATGGATTTGCACTGCCTTCTGGTGGCTCTCCTTGAGGCTCTTGTCTTAACGTAGTTGATTGCCCTTTGTTGGTTGTTGGTTGTGCATCCGTTGGTGGTTACACTTCTCAAAAAAAACCATGGGTATGCTTTTAGGCAAAGTTGAGTGCATACTCATTTGGAGGCTTCGAATCATGTTGTATGTAGGCATTCTCTTTAGAGGCTTTTTGTGTTGTACATGGGAGCATTTCCTAAATACGTTTTTGTTGGATGTGCATTGCGTTTCAATTGCTCTCCTTTGAAATGCTTTGGCTTGCATTGGTGAGATGTTTCCATGGATTTGGACTACCTTGTAGTTGCTCTCCTTGGAGACTCTTATCTTAACCTAGTTGATTACCCTCTGTTGGTTGTGCATTGCTTCGTGGTTACACTTCTCGAAAAAGCTTCAGGTAGCGTTGCCGATTTTTCTCTTAGGATGTGCATTGTGTCACGGTTGCACTACTTTGAGGATTTTGTGTTTCACAGTTGGATGTTTATCGTGTTATGTGTACCTTTCCCCATATCTTATGATTGGGGAAGACTCAACCATATCGTCCTGCAATCTTTTATAAATTAGTTTTCGAGGGATCAGTGATGCAATCTCAGAAGAACCATTCCCATTTGGTGCATGAGATATCAAACCCGGCACCTTCCCCATGCAACTCATCACCATCCCCAAACCCACCGCTGTCGCCGACTCACTCACATTTCCAAAACCCACTGCCGTCGCGGTGGCCGCACATATTCCGGCAACGATGGCGGTGACTGTGACCGCGACGTCGGCGGTGGAGACGGCCTTGTTCGCGCGCACCACCATTCCTGCCAACCGCCTGTACTCGGGAATATCCGTCTCCTGCAGCAGCCGTGCCACCTCATCCATCTGTGCATCCATGTCAGCGCTCCACCCATTGGCCCTCACTGCCATGTCGGCTCCCTCGGCAGTCTTAGCAGGCCGGTCCCACCACTTGGGGGCCTCCACAGTCTCTGGAAAACGTGCAGCATCCCCGGGAAAAGCGGCATCGCGTACGCCTGGTCGACGCTGAGCAATTCCGTGTGTGCCGCCTCCCCCTCCGCCTCCGCCACCGCCTCTTCTTCTTCTTCTTCTTCTTCACTATCTGCGGTTAAGGTGACGGTGATCTGGCGGTTAAGGTGTCGCATGAGTCTTGCTGCGATGTGATGCTCCTCGGCCAACTGCGACGGTTGAAGAAAGTGCAGCAGCGCCGCCGTCGCCGTCGCGGCCGCCGACGTTATCAAAAACGCGTCAGAGGCCGAAGATTCCGGCAACTGCTTCCCAAAAGCGAGCAAAGATGCGGTGGAGAGAGGCGGAGAAAGAGTGGAAGGAAGAAAGGAGAGGTTTCTTCCATCCGTTTCGCTCCTCCGCCAGAGCTACGCGTAGGTCAGCACGGTCTGCTGCTGCTTCCGCCGCAGCTCCAAGCTTCTCCATTACTAACTGATGACCATTTCCATTTTCAATTTCAGCACTAACGATTTGGGGCTGGAGCTAGATTTGATGTAGTTCTAGAAATGGATTGTGAGGGTGTTGCTTCTTCGTCTTGTTTCTGACTCCGGACTCCGCTGATGCCGCTGCTTGTACTATTGCGATCCGGCGTCTGTGCGTCAAGAAACCGCCTGATGCTCAAAAACACCATTACCATGTTTCTGTTTCATTTGAAAACCAATGTTCCGACATGGTGATGTTGACAAACTTCATCCTCCCACCCACCGTCATGCGAGATGTGTTGTTCTCTAGGCTAAAATATATATAACAAAAGAATACTATACCAATCAATCTGTAAACATTAATAATGTTAAAATAGTATTAGGGGATATTATTTATGTAAAATAATAATGAACTTAGCATGTTTTTGTCTTTTAAATGCATTAAATTTTTTAAATTGTATCTTCAATTCATTTAATCCTATTAGTTTTTGTTACTAAAGTCTAATGTAAGAATTCAAAAAATCATGATAATTACTTTACTTATCAAGAAATTTTTTGAAGAGGCTTGGCTTACATCATTATTATAATAATATAATGTATTATTGTACAGTGATATAACTATCAAGATCTACCATTTTGGATTATCATGTCTCATGACTATCTTTATCACTATAAAAATCCTTGTTGATTATATTTTCTTAGATATGTCTATTTTATTTATCTAGTTCTCTACTAAGTTCAAGGGGGTTGTTTTACAATGTGGCATTAGAAAAATAATATCTACTATAGGCAGTATGTATAACTTTAAAGTAGTTACCTTGAAAGTTAATTCTACACTCTATTAGTATTAGGAATGTGTAGAATCAAGGAACATTACTAATCAAAAAATTTGATTTAAAGTTCTATGGGTTTAAAATCCCACTTATGAAATTTCACCTTTATTCATTACATTTCTAGAATCACAATATTAAATTGTATATATCAAAATTTGATTCCATTAACATAGAAAATGTAGCTCTATCAAAAAAGAAGAGATTATAAAAAATTGTATAGGAGATACTATAGTATGATTGGAGGAATAAATGCAAAAACATATGAACAATTGCATTATCGAATATGTACTCAAAGGAAAGCTTTCTGAAGGACAAGTATGCTTTTATGAAATTTTACTCGTGTTCATTACTTAGTTCATTGATATTTAATTCACTTGAAACTAACAAAAAAAATAGAAACATATAAAATCAAGATACTTTAAAAAATGGAAATCTTGGTAAGGTACTACTTGTTTTCTTGGTAGGTTGTACCCCAATAATTATATGTAATGTAAATAGCAACTCATGAGTTATTGGTTTAAATAATAAAGTATCATATGTGTTTCAATTAAAAATAGTTTTTGAAAGCATATTAGCATTGAAGTATAGGGAACCTTTACAAATTGAAATCTATCTATTTTCGTTGAGATATTTATGTTTTAAATGCTTTTGTTAAAATGTATTGAAAAATCCTAGAATTGAATCTTTTTATTTTGTTGTTTGGGGGTGGGGGTGGTGGGGGGAAGGGGAAGGATGCTAAAACTTGAAATAATTGAGAAGTTTATAAATACTATTTTAATTATGTAGTTGTAACATAAGTAATTAAGGTTCTTTGGTTATGATACTCTTGTTACACTGTTGAACAATGAAAGGTACAAGCAATTAAAGCACATCAACTGCAAACATGTACTTTGAATTTAATCTTTATAGAATAGGGGTTTAAAATCTATTTTAATATACTTCCAATTTATTTTGTTGGATTAAGCAATAGCAATAGATAAATCAAATCTTCAATTTTCAAACTTATGCTACTTGTAGTACTATGATTTATATTTGAGAGGTGTGTATGGGGTAAGTTAGAAGGAGAAAAAATATAATTTGGAAAATTCATAAAGAGATTTGATATTTTTTAGAATGCCCTAATAAGCTATTGCCTAACAAACCAGTTTTGTGTAGTTAGTAAAACCCCAACAAATCACTTCTATGTTACTAGCAAAAACCTAAAAATTAACATAGAATTGCAAACTACACAACAAGTAAAGTTAAAGTAAAAATAATAATAATAATTACACAACTCAAAAAAATCAAAAAATAGAAGCATAGATAGAAAAATATTAAAAGTTCAAAAGCCTTTTATACTTTCATACTTTTCTAGCATAGATACAAAAATATTGAAAATTCATACTTTAGAAAATATTAAATGTAAAAAAAGAATAGGGGATAATTGAAAGACACTTGAAGACATTATTAAATAAAGAACAAATTAAAAATTTGTGTACAAAGCTCCTGTTCGAAATTGGAAAATAATGAATGTTTCTTGTGAATGATGGATGATGGATGCTGCTTCTAAAAGATAGGAAAATGTGTGCTACTTACTTGTAGAGGATAAAAAATTCAATGATTGATGAAACCTTGGTTGCCCTTTGTTACAATTTGTTGAAAGGATAACTCTAGAAGGATTTATTTCTTCTATGATCATCATTATTATAATCATCCTATTCTAGGCCTAACAAAATGAGGTTCGTTATTCATCCCTTTTATACTATGCATTAAAAAAAGATGAATTTGCGTAGATGTTATGTTGATCTTTCTAGCTTTTTGTTTGACAAGCTTGGATCCCTTCTGAAGAATGATATTATGTTGAATGAAAGATGGGTCTAAGCCTAGCATCTTATCTGGCCAAGAGGCCGACACATTTGGTGCGATGGTTTTCAAATGAAATAGAACACATCAGATTTATTATGGTTGCTATTTTTGAGCATCAAGCATGGTTTCCATACAATAATACCTTGGCTTATGGCTCCTTCCAAATCTTCCTTTCAATGCATTAACAACATTCTTAGGAATTTCCTTTGGGGGGATAAGGATGATCACAAAGCTTTTCATTGAGTAGCTTGGGATACTTGCACTTTAAGTAAAGAACACAGGGGCTTAGGCCTTGCCTCTATTGAGCACCAGAGTATTCTCTTGGCCTCCAAATGGGTGACTCGGTGTATTGAAGGAGATGAAGCTTGGAAGATCCTTTTTAG
>MNCI01034510.1:45203-75703 GCA_015680685.1 Gnetum montanum | reverse complement strand
TGTCGAGGCATTTCATCTTCCCTTTTACTTTTATCTTCCCCGTTATGCTCATGGTGGCTACACCCAGATGTGGAAGGAGAGTGTGAATGATGAGATGAAGAAGAAGAAGAAGGGGATCCATCACCATGGCAATGTTTCTTACATTCTCTTCATCTGCTTCGGCCCCGATCGTTGTAACGATCTAAGTGTCCGTCCTTAGTGTGAGTAGTTGTTCCTGCCATGAATAGTTGGTGCTCAAGGGGATCAGAGCCTAGAATATGTATCATTGATCTTAGGCCCTGATGCCTAACCTCTTCACTATTGTGAGGAGGAGGAACATCATTTTCTAAGAAACCCATGGTGATGGGTTCCTCATCTCCTATTTCACTAATGATGTGGGGGACCTTTCCCTTCAATAATGAATGTTGGCTCTCCTGCCTTTTGTCCCGAATAGGTTCGGCATTTGTGGGATGATAATCCCTTGTGTCAAAATCATCCAGAATGTATTCCGCAAACAGTTCTTGTATGCCAATCTGTGCCAAGGCACGGAAAAGCATGTTGGAAACTGATCGATCTGGGGGTAACACAATGTTACCTTGCATATCTCTCCACTGCAGATGATTGTCTTGATGGAGAACAAAGGTAAACTCTGGCACATACTCATCAGGATGAGTATATGTGACTTTAGATTGTTTAGGACATGGCTGGTCTCGGTTATGCATGTGATGCTAACTTTCTTCTGTGTTGCCCTTAGGTGAGTTGATTTCATGAGAAGAAGCCATTCTAATGGTGTGCTGTTTACCGTTATTTATGTTCTTGATTAACTGATTAACCTGAAGGTTTGTTGAGGCTCACAACGATGTGAGCGATATCCCTTATTTTCAATTGGCATAAAAAAAACACTTAGTCCCTGGCAACGGCACCAATGATGAGTGGCGAGGTACCCCTACACTCAACCATACGAATACGAGCGTGTACGCGTGATCCGGTTGAACTCCGCAGACTAAATGCCTTAACGCCATAAAGAACGCTTGGGGTTAATCATTTGTTGTCTTCCCAGGCTTGCTTGTATGTGTCATGATGTATGGTTAAGCAAGTTTGAGGTATGTGATTTTTTTGGTATTTTCAAGTTTATCTCCTAAGCTATGAGGTAAAGGGTTGAGAAACTAAGCTAACTCTAACTAAGGACCTAAGTCTAAATTAACTAGCGTCAGCATCCATTCCCACTTATTGGACACACCCTGAACTATGCAATTGTGGCTACCAAATGCTAATCGTTACTGGGATCACCACATGTAACGCAAGTGCTCCAAGTGGTTGTACTGAGGCACCTAGTTAGCCTAAGTGTGATAAGCAGCTGATTCCTTGGCTAGCCGTACACACCCGTGGGTGCTCGTAGCCAAGTCATACTTATCCCACATTCTAGCCTATCGATGAGTAGCCGATTCCTTCACCAGCCGTACACATTGGACTACCACTGGGATTACCAAGCGTAGATCCTGGAATATGCTACTGGGTTACCAAGCAGTCACAATGCTCGTAGTCAAGTCGTACTCACATGTTGCGACGAGTAGCTGATTCCTTGATTAGCCGTACACATCCGTAGATGCTCGTAATCAAGTTGTACTCATGCGCACTAGGAAAGTAATAAATAACAACAAAAAAACCATGTACTGTAAGGTTTATCCAATTAAGTTCATCTTTATTTCCGTACACAACTTGTGTTCAGGTTACAAAGTTGCTTGAATAAAGAGCCGTTCACTCTAGGACTCCTACTGCGGGCACATGGGAAAAATTCTAACTCTGGAGTGTTCAAACTTCTAGAGCTTTGCTACTTCTAGCTAGGATTGGAAAATGAAGGGAGTGCCGCCTCTTATTTATAGATATGGCGGCGGACCGCGATATCACATACGCGATAATGCAGGGAAAGACGCGATATCGCGGCGCTATGCATGTCACGTCTCATCATCTAGTGTCCAACTCGAGAAGGCAAATTCAAGGATGAAAACAGAGCATTCATGAATCATTGGATGTATCCATGGGTAGGTACTACTCCTTGTTGCATCGATGTAGATGAGTCATGGTTGATTGGGCCATGTGAATATGAATGCATTGACGCATCTTTGTTGACGTGTACCAGTCGATGCATGGTTTGATGCATCAGCACATATGTAATGACATAGTGTCTTGTTTTGCCTATATAAATGCATGCACCTAGCATATTTAAGACATTCGTTGTTAAGTAGCATAGCTGAACTCTTGTAGTTTGTTTCTTTTAGAGTTAGAATATTTTCTAAGTGCCCATAGTAGGAGTTGAGAAGTGTATATATCTCCATTCGAGTAGTGATGTACCTAGACACCTTAGTGTGAATGGTAAGAAAGATGAGCTTTCTTAATAAACTTTGTAGCACTTGGACTTAGCATAATATTTTCTTAATTCATTTACTATTTATGTAAGCTATTTTAATTTATTTAAGTAATTAATTAATAGAGAATAATTAATGCACATAAGTACGACCATTTCAAGCATACGTTAATGCTTGGAAATCCTAGTAGTGCTTATGCTTGATAACCCAGTAGCATTGCAACGTGTTCATGATGTGTCTAATGGATGGAAATGGATTTTTATGTTAGGATTAGCTAGGCATTAGTTAATTACTAGATTATATAGCATTAAATTACTTTATTTTCTACACTTAGGTAAGTTAAATGCAAAATATAAAAATGATACAAATCATATGCCTCAATTACACTTAATCATACCACTAAACCTCACAAGTGGAACTAGAAAGAAAATAGTCACGTCCTTGAAATTCACTACCTAGTTAATGTATACTTAGAGAGCTAAAGTCTATAGAATTTGACCAGATTGCTTAGTGAATGTTGGTGATTCGTATGATTGGACGTAGAGACTGCTCGTTGCTTATCATTAGCACCATTGGTGGGGACTTTAGTTAGCTATGTGTACTACCTAGGAAGTCAGTAAAATTATCCAACAACTTTATAATAAATCATAAAATCAAAATCATGAAGCAAATAATAATAATAATACAATAAAACTATTTTCATAAGAACTAACATGGCTTCTTCTCACAAGGAAGATTCTCTGCCATTTTTCGAGAACACTTTCAATCAGCAAAGGCAAGAAGGCCTGAAACCAACCACCCATGCCTCAATAATGCATGGTGGTCTATGCTCATCTAGATGAGTATATGCTAGATTTCACCTTCATCCTACACCAAGATGAACAACTATGGTGGAGGGATATGGAGGAAAACATTGTGTTGCTTCCAAATTGATGAGTTATTGAAATGCTGCTTCATACTCTCATGAGATTGGGCATCATAGGGCTCAATGCTGAGTGTGTTGTGCAAGATCATGACTATTGAGATTGTCATCCCATAGAGGCTCAGCAAAAGAAATATTAACACATGGAAGCTCACTATGAGGCACTAAAAAATAAGCGATTCACAAACCCCTTGTTCTTACTAGGCCAAAAAAAGGGGAAAGGATCCCTTCTTGAGGGGTTCATAATACATTGACTCTCCTCCACTTCTCTTCAATAAAGAGGCCCATGAGCAAAATTTATAGTCAATTATAAATAACCCTAGTTCTAGGAAGAATGGGCTCCACAACCATGGATACACCAAAGGAGGGAGCTAAGGCAAGAACAATGATAAGCACCATGATAAAGACAAGCATGGTGATTGTGGCTAGGACCAAAGAAGAGGGAGTAGCAGGCACTGTTTTGATGCTAGTGCTCCTTCCTCTTCATCTTCATTGTTCTCATCATCTTCCTTTTTTAGCTCTGAATAAAGCTATAGAGGGAGAGACTATGATGAAGTTAATTAGTAGGATAGGGATGACCATAGACCTTGTTGGAATAGTAGAGGCCAAGGGTGTTGGCAATTAAGGAAGGCCCACTACCATGACTAAAGGAATAACATAGGACATCATAAGCATCATGGCCATCACAAGGGTTATGACTACAATGAGCCTCTACTTACAACTAGAAACATGCTCAACATTGCAAAGGTTGTAAGAATTCTAATAAGGCACATGAAAGATAGCTAGATCAAATGAATGGACATGAAAAATATCCCTAAGTTCAAAGGAGGATACAATTTTGATCCATAGAACCATCTACAAGCCTTTCATAATGCATGTGCCTTACAAACCATTTAGAACAAATGGAAAAAACTAAAGATGTTCCCTAGGACACTCTTCAAGGATGCTAAAAGCTTGTACCAGTCCTTAAAACTAGAATTAATCAAATGATGGAGTATGATATTTAAGCTCTTCAATGATAAGTATCAAATGTACTTTCAAATGTCTAATCTGATATGGTAGATCCAAGGTTGGAAGCAAAGAACACATGAATCTTTAGATGCCACCATGGGAAGATATTACTCTCTATTTCATAGATACTCAAGCCATGGCTTTTCTCAAAGGGAGTAGTTGTGCCATATCATAAATGGGCTCAAGATAGAAATAAGAAGAACTCTTGGGGTCTATGCCCAAGCAATTTTTTTAGAGCTAAGAGCTTATCAAATTTAAAGGCTGATCGAGCAAGTGGCCAAAGAAGAAGATGAGTTGGGGAAAAGGGGAAGTGCAAAGGAGTACAATTGTGATCCTTCCATTCATAAAAGGGTGGTCTGATTTTGTAACAATGAGGAGGAAGCATCACTTGATGAAGTGATGCAACACAAGACCTTGCCAATATAAAAATATTTTTCTAAAATATCAACCAAGGTAAACAAAATTTGAAAATCTTTGGATGAAAAGTTCCAAACTATTGTACAAATTGCAAAGAAATCTAAAGAGAACGGTAGTGGTCATGACTGATGGAGAAGAAAGAAAGATGAACATGTCCATTAGAGGAGTAAGGACAAAGTTGCTACCATTGAAGAGATTGTGGATTCCAAGATAGATGATGATGGTGGATGTGACATTTGCCAATACAAGTATCCTAAGGGATGTTGCCCAATTATGTCATACTTGCAGCAATCTAGGATGTATGCTCTAAATCCTAGGTTAGCAAAAAGGCAAGCACCCAAGTGGTTGTATTATCCTCAAGGTAACTACAAGTAGTTCCATCAACAAGTGTATTATCTGAGTGAAGCTCCACCTCAACTTCATGAGCAACACTAGTAGTGGAAACATCCACAATCATGGGGGATGCCACCACCAAGGATGCAATACCCTTACCATTAGCTAGATCCATATAGATACTATGTTTCACAGTCCATTTCTTTGCATGACTCTTCTAGTCACACCTCTTTCTAGCACCACTATTACCCTCCTGAGTGTTATAGAGAACAATCTTCAAGAGGGGAGTCCCCATTTCCATATTACCTCCCTCATCCTTCTACACTTGTACATCCACCCTCAACTTAGTTATCACTTCATCTATCTAGGATGAAATTCTAGCCCAACCACAACAAAGAAATGCCACAAGGGCTGTTAACTTACAACTAGGTTTCTAGCTAAATGATTTAGAGACTAAGCCTCAAAAATAATTATTTTTCCAAACCAATAGTTCTACCAAGTCCTCATAGAAACTTGTGACTACAAACCCTACATCTCCTTCCTCTATAACATCCTTCAAGATTCCTTCAAACTAAATGCCTCCCAAACTAAACACAATTATGTTGACCTATGAGGTCATAGATTAGATAAAGACTAGCCACCTTCCCAGGAAGAGATTTAATCCTAGGAGTCCCCTCATTTACTTAAAAATCATTGGGAATGAGCCATGAAAGGCTATTCTAGACTCAAGTTCTAGTGTCAATTTGATCTCCCATGAAATGTATAAGGCCTAGAACCTACCTTCTCTCAAGAAGAGCAACACTTGTCTTGAGTTAACAAATCAGTTAATCATTGTCCCCTAGGATTGGTGAAGGACATTGTGACCACCATCTATGGGTGATCCTATCCAACAAACTTCTTGGTGATTCACATGAATAATTACAATGGGGACTTCATAATCATCATGGGAAGGGCTTGGCTAAGTCCAAATGAAACATGGCTAGGAATTAGAGAGCTCTCCTTGAAGATTTTCAAGGAAATGACTTTGGAAAGATAAAGAGGATGTGTGTTCCATGCATTGTGTACAATGACAGAGGGTTCCACTACATGCAAAAATTATGGATTGTTAAAAGTATCACAATCATAGCATGCAATTGGTATGCATATGTCATGGAAGTGGAAAGGTGCTATTCGCAACAACCATAAAATAGGATGCACCTAGTGGCTAACAATTGAATTGAAAGCAATTCAACATGGTGCATGGAACAAACTGAGATCCTTACAAGTACCTACATTGAAGGCATGGATGAAGTAGATCAATTACATTGCTAACTCTCTGATGAATCTAATGAAACCAATTGGGGAGAGTTGGAAATCCTTGAGAGATTCAAACAAGAGCCCTTTAAGTTAAAATCTCTACTAGCTAGAATGAAATATGCTTTTCTAAATAATAGAAAGGTGGTTATCATTAATGCCAACCTTGCTCTTATGTAGAAGAATAAGCTATTGGATGTGGTCAACAAATGGCCAATAGCATTTTCTTGGTCATATTATGAGTTGACTAGAATTGATCTAAGGGTATGCCAACATCACATCTAAAAAAATTTCTCCATTAAACTAAAGAGGCAACCACAGTAGTGGTTGAACCCCAAACTAAAGCAAATCATTAAATAGAAGACCAAGCAACTCCTCAAGGTGGGGTTCATCTACTTTATTGTAGACAGTGAATGGATTAGCCGACTCATCACAGTGCCAAAGAGAGATAAAAAATGGAGGATCTACATTGATTTTAGGTTGTTGAATATGGTAGCCTATAAGGATCAGTTTCTATTGTCGTTTGTGAACTAGGTGTTGGACATCATTTTTAGGCATTGTTACTATAGCTTTTTGGATGGTTATAGTGGCTATAACCAAATCCAAATTACACCAAAGGATCAAGGAAAAACTACATTCATGAGTCTATGGGGGACTTTCGCATATAAAAAGATGTTATTTGGTTTGTGCAATGTCCCTAAAACATTTCAATGCCTTGTCCTAAGAATTTTTCAATAGCACATTGGTAGCAGGATAGAAGTATTCATGGATTACTTATCCACCTATGGGGCTACATTTGAGCAAGCTTTGGACCATCTTTAATAAGTGCTAAAAAGATGCTTAGAGATAAACCATAGGCTCAACTAGTAGAAAAGCCACTTGATGATCTAGGAAGATATTATTATGGGGCATAGAATTTCTTAGAAATATATTGAGGTAGACCTTGAAAAAATAAGCTTTATCTAAGGAATTCCTAGACAACCTGAAATAGTTAAAGATATGAGGTCATTTCTTGGCCACACTGACTACTACTAGTGCTTCATTAAGAATTTCTCTAAGATCACCAAACTGTTGGTGGAGCTAACAAATAAGGATGCTTTATTTTTCTCAATTGATAAATGGAAGCATGCATTCCAATAGCTCAACCAAAAGCTCATGTAAACTCCAATTCTATGAGCACCTGATTGGTCCAGACCCTTTCACATTATGATGGATGCATCTAATTATGCCTTGGGAGCCATAGTCACGCAATTGGATGATCAAAAACATCCTTAATACATCACCACTATACAAGTAGAAGCATTATGAATAAATAGATGAACTACACCACCATAGAAAAAGAACAAATGGCAATTATGCTTGCCTTGGAAAAATTTAGGCACTATGTGCTTGGGTATAAAGTGTTTGTGCACATGAACCATAGTGCAATTTAATTCTTGATGAATAAGCTAATGATGAGTCCTCATATCATGAAATGGCTAGTGATCTTGCATAAATTCAATCTAACAATTGTAGATCATAAGGGAATCAAGAATGTGGTTACTAATCATTTGTCTCAATTGAGATGAGACAACAAAGAGGAGGAGAGTCCACTTTCATACTATTTTCCTGTTGAACTTCTCTTTTTTGGGGCTATAACTGAACAAGTCCCCACTAAAACCAACTTGTATGATGACATTCTTACCTAACTTCTCACATAGGAGATTCCACAGAAGTGGGACAGTAGGAAAAAATAATAGTTTCTTCACTAGAAAAAACACTTCATGGAAATCAATGGACACCTTTACAAGATGTGCACTGATGGCCTAGTTAGATGGTGCATACCTAATGATGATCAACTATGCATTCTCTAAGCTGCTCATGATGGTCCTTGTGGAGGCCATTATGCTAGGAGATGAAGGGCTATTAAAATCCTCATGGTAGAGTATTACTAGCCAAAATTATTTAGGGATACTTAGTACTTAGTCTACTCCTATGAACACTTCCAATGCAATGGTGATATGACTACTAGTATGGAGGAGTCTCAATAGTGGATCTAATCACTAGAGGTCTTCCATATTTGGAGCAATGATTTCATGGGTCTCATCACTCCCATTTCCAATTAAAAGGTATACATCATAGTAGCTATTGACTACTGTACCAAGTGGTAGAAGTAGTAGCTGTCACTGACTGTATATCTTCTACAACTACTTGATTTACACAACAACATGTTGTAAATAGATTTAGAGTGTCACATGCAATTATTTATAATAATGGAACTTACTTTACATGCACCACTTTTTGGAAGTTCATGAAACACTTATGGGTTCAACACAAATTGACAATACCATACCACCCCTAAGCCAATGGTCAAGAAGAGGTTATGAATAGGAAGATCACAAACATACTAACATGAACCATTAGTATATATATAAGGGATTAGAGTAGCAAATTCAATGATGCCCTTTGGACCTATCGCTTCACTTAGAAACTTCCTATTGACTACTCTCCCTATGAGCTTGTGTATGGTAAACTACCAACTCTTCCTATCCAACTGGAGCTTTGTACACTCTTAACCACCCATGACCTTTGCCCTAACCTAACCTAAGCCTAGCATAAAAAGAAAGGTTAATGAATCTCAATGTGCTAGATGACAACCAACTGGTGGCCCTATCATCTAACAAAGTGCATAAGGCCTACAATATATAATGACATAACCTTAGAATCAAAAAATAAAATTTGAACCAGGAGATAAGGACATATACTAAAATTCCACACACATGTTACAACAAACTAAGTTCTAAACGTTGTGGGAGGGACCCTATAGTATATAAAAAACCTTTTCCTCTAGGTCCATGTTGATTTACAAACTTGAAAGCCTAAACAAAAAGATGTTGCTCAACACACAACAACTCAAACATTTCCAAGAACCTAAAAGTGCCAGTCATCACAACACCTCTATGGATGAACAAGAATGCCCAATTTTTTAGATCTCCTTTTTCCAACTTAATCATGTAGGAGATAGCCATCCATGCTGATATCAAATAATGCGGCTCCTCAATTTTTAACATTTTTTACATCATTTTTATTACATTTTATCTTTCTTAAATAGTTTATAATTTTTTTCTATATTTTACTTTATTTGGTTTAGATATCTCTTATGTTTCTTTTATGTTTTTTTTCTTTCTCTATCTCTACCAAGACTTAGTGCAATTGTAGCTACTAATTGATGGTGGTTTGTACTATAATGTCATTTGATTGCTAATGTCTTGATTCTATCTTTGAATTTTGACGGTGATAATGGAAAGATGGTTTTGTTTCATGATAACAAATAGTGAGTCCACATCATCCATCCATCTACAAAAATCTATGGTGTTTCCTTATTTTGGAAGTATGAGATCCTTTCTTAAATGAAACTTTTAATGAACTTTTGGCCTTGGTAGTTTTCAAACTTGGAAAGGATTAAACAGATAGAAAAGGATGTTACTTTAAGAGGATTTGATACTTTATTGTCTTTTCCTATCCTTTTGGGTGCATTAGTATCTTTATGAGTCCTTTGCCATTCCTATGTTGATCAATAACAAGAAGCTAAGTCGTTGCATAGTGTGGTTTCCATCTAAAAATCCAAAAAAGCAATAATGAGAATTCAAAGAACACCCCTTAGATAAAATAACATGCTACAAGCATTGGTTATGAGACTAGAAAGACATGTTACCCATGCCTAAACTTCCCCTCTAACTAAGGCCCATTTCACTTCTTTCTTCTCTTTTCTTTTCTTTTTCAAATGGTGATTGATCTGTGGGGATATTCTTATGCCTTGAGGGGGTGGATTGGTCTAAGAGTGTCAATGTCAAGTCATTGGTAGTGGATGGTTTTAATTTGGACTAAGAATGGATGTTATAAATGCATATCAACCACAAAATCTACAAGGGACTTCATGTGAACATGATATGGGACTTCATTCCACTCTCTATCTCATCCGCCTATGCTTTCCACAACTCACCTTACTACCTTTTCTCATGTTTGTTTCAATGTCTTAGTTTGATATGATCAAAGTTCTTTGATAATTTCTTTGGTGATTTGGTCCTTAAGTAATCATAACCATTAATCATCCATGGGGCCTACGGACTCCTTGGTTTGAGGAAATGCAAGGGAATTAAGGGCATGAGCTTGCTATGGGAAGGACCCACTTGCATACTCCTTGGTTGTGCTAGTTAAGTACCTTATCTCTTAGGTAGTTTTGTATTCAAACCTTTCATTCCCCACATTGATCACATCTAGTTATGCATCCCTTCATTAATGTTCTCCAAGAAAAATCTCTTTTTTTTTGTAAATTATCTTGTCCTCTTCATGCATTTCATCATGTTCTTGGCTTCTTTGGCTTCCTTTGAACTTTACTTTTATTCAAAAATTCCTTTCTTTCCTTATTTTTCAATGTGCAAAATTTTCGCATTCAACTACATCAACATGCTCCTGTCAACATAGCCAACTATGTCAACGCAACCCTGTCAACACAATCATGTCAACATAGTACAAAAATTATATATATATGTGTGAACACTTTGTCATTTTTACATGTTTCTTCCAAATGCACAAGGAACTTTTGCTATTTCAAGAGCCTAGAGCCTTCTTGAGCCCATATCTCGCAAACCACTTGACCAATTAACCCCATTCTTCAATCCTACATCCACTAGAGCTTAGCTCTATGTCATGGGGCCCACAAACCTTTGATTTTTAACAAAACATTTTTTTGAGTTTTTTCTAACTTCAACAAGGTTTAACTAATAAAATAATATTAAAATCACTAATTCATAAGAGTTAAACATTTCCAACCAACTCTAGTTGTCATGTAAATAAAATAATATTAAAATAATCAAATCTTTCATGATCACAACTTAGCCAAAGTGTAACTAATCCAAAGAGATAAGGTATCCAAGTGCTCCATATTACACATAAAATGATAACCCTTGGTCATGTTGTGATTACATATGGCACCTGGACCAGGGGATAAATGTGGATAGGAGGCAAGACTATTCCACTTGAGAGACAAGCAGCCAAGAATTAGAAGGGGCCACTAGTCAGAGCAGCCCTAGGAATAAGCAGGACCTCTTTGGTAGGAGTCCAAAGTGAAATCTATTTGATGGATTCCCAAAGTTGAAACAGAGAAATCCCATTGGGATTAGGCACCAAGACCATGGCCAAACCTTGAGGTCACCTTGATGGATGCCTACATAACATAAATCAAGGCTAAGAACATTTAACATTCAATTCTCTAAGAGTTAAAATTTGGTACCTTCTTTGACTTTGCTCTAAAAGAAGTCAGAACTCAGTTGCAGAATTCTCCCATGTGGCCTATTCTTACCT
Source organism: Gnetum montanum (assembly GCA_015680685.1). Taxonomy (NCBI): domain Eukaryota; kingdom Viridiplantae; phylum Streptophyta; class Gnetopsida; order Gnetales; family Gnetaceae; genus Gnetum; species Gnetum montanum. Next base: position 64,039 of record MNCI01034510.1, on the reverse strand, counting down.
CTAGATGAGAATGGTACATGGGAGAAACATATGTCTTTTGGAGCAATAGGAAACCTAATGCCACAATTAAAACCAAGGATATTAGTGTGTCCTATTCAGTAGAGGCCATCTCTCAAGTCCTCAAGTTGCCAAACACTAGGGAAACCTTGGTAGAAATCTCAACATAGGTGGACCTAGAGGGAAGAAAGGAGTGGGTCCAGTGATATTATGGACTTGACTACAAATAATATGATGCACTTACAATGGTAGAATGTGCATACTTCAAAATAGTAGCCTACCACTTCAATCCAACAATAAGGTCGAGTACCATGATAGCTTTTTTTGCCTATGCATACATTGCTCTAAGTAGAAAATTTCCACTCAATCTCCCACAGCTAATCTATCTTGAGATAAAGAAGTGCTTCAAGGAAAGTGAGTGTGGAAGAAAGGTACTCCCCTTTTCATGCCTAATTCAAAAATTATGCAAAAGGGAAGGAATAGCTCACTATTCAAATAACATCGTTCAACATGCTTCTATTGCCTATTTGGTAGAAATGATGAAGGACAAGGTGCCTACAAAGATAAAAGAGGAGAAGCAACCACCACCATCACTTACTAATGAAATAATGCCAAAGGATCATGCTGCCATCGAGCAAATGCAGAAACTCCATGAGCAACTCCTATAGCAATAGCAAGCTAGATTGAGTGGTGATCCATCTGTCTACTAGCTAGCTATAAGTCACTTAAATAAGGTCACTTACACTATTAGTTGATTAGAGGACACTGTGCTAATATTTTCTACCAAAAAAACATAGGTTCTCACATGCTTGAATGCTTGTGCCCAAGAGATAATGGTGTCCCTTCCAAGACAACAACAATTTTTAGATATCTTTGAAAATGTCACTACCTTATTGGTGCACTTAGAGGAAGGCATGGGGGCAACTATCCTAGTGATGTAGCACCAAGGATAGGAAATAGTGGTCAAGGTGGTGGTTGATAGAGTGGATGAAGTACTCAATAATTCTACAATAATTATGCTAGATATTGTTGTAGTCAGAGACATGTAAACATTCGTAGGAGCAACAAGTGAAAGACTTAGTGTAGGCCATCATGAAGAATTGTTGAAACAATTGGTGGGAATCACATAACTAATTCCAGAGATCTTTGACTTTTTAGATGACATCACTACAACTTAGTCAGTGCTTTTGGAGGCTAAGGGTAATTGCGTCATTGCCAATGCCCAACTTGAGATAGCCATAACTGAAAATTGACACTTGGCTACTGAAGTTGTAGAATTAAGAGCCTGCCTTATTGATTCCACAATTCTTAGCCAAGTCGTAACTAGAGATGAAGATTTTTTGTTGATTTAGGAAAACTTAAAGTAGCTGAGAATGTTGAGAAGACCATGGTATTTAATGAGTCCATAGCAACAATAATGGCTTATAACATTAAGGACTTATCAAAGATTCACAAGGAGAATGCAGTTCTAAAAAATGACAACTATTTCCTACATAATGTTGACCTCCAAAAGGACCAAATGGTTGAGCATATGAGACAATAGTAGGAATAGCTTGCCAAGGTAACCATGGACTTGAGAAGGTTGGAAACAGAAAATCACAATCTCTCAATTGAGGAGATTTATGCTTTTCATCAAAAATCAATAATCAAGATTACTACCTGGAAGAATGAGGTCGTTAAGTTCAAAAGAATCAAGAATCATTATAGGAACCATGTCGGCCTTCAAAAAGAAATCAAACTAGTGAAAGCAAAAGTCAACAAGGCCCTCTAACAACTCCAACGAGAAGGTGAAATGTGACAGCCTATCTTTGATGGACTAAATGCATATAACAAGGTAGAAATCCACCTCAAGGTGCTACAAATTGAGGAGATGATGAAGTACATGAAGCTTGCCAACCTCCATTATGAAAACTTGGAAATGCTAGCTATCTAGAGGTGAAGGTTAGAACTAGAGAAGTAAGTGGCCAACTCATACCTCTTATATCAAGCAGAGTTTAAGAATCACAAGGAGACAAAGAAAAAGCTAAAAATAACCAATGCTAAACTCAATGTTATTAGAGAGCACTTCACTGATCAACATTCAATAGCTAAGAACTTGGCCTGTAGGATGAATGACTACTAGGAATTGCAAAATGCTATCAAGGAGTTTGATGTCAAATGCAAATAATTCACAACCTAGTTTGTCAATGTGAAGGAGTTGTTCCCTATAATGCCCTATCCATGGGATGTTCCCATACCAACCCACATTGGTGATGTTGTGTGGACCATGTAGGATCCTTGGAGTAAGAAGGAGAAGATGAAAGCATTGCTAGATGCTTTCCATATTTCATCAACAATTGCAATTATAACTAAATAGCCGCAACCATAACTACTACATGCACTAGAGGCATGAGAAAGTCATTCAACACATTAGGAACCTCCATCACCTAGGATCGTTTGATTTTCTCCTCATCTTCAAGCCATCAGAGGGGTTTTTTTATTAATTTTTGTAACGGTGTTCATTTTTATCACAAACATCAATTTTTCATAAAAGTTGTAAATCTATACACTTAGGCACTTAGTGTTAGTTTGAATCTATGTATGTATGTGTCAGTCACTCAGTCAATAATCTCATACCTTCCCAAAATTTTGTAAGAAGCTTGTTCCTCCTTTATGTTCACTCAAGGATGAGTTTTCATTAAGTCATGGAGGTATCATGAGTTGTGGTTGATTAGACCATATTGATGTGATCCCATTGATGTGATTCCATCAACATGTACCCCTGAATGCTTGTGGTATGTGCATATATTTATATAGGCAAAACAAAACATTACATTGATGCATACACATTAATAGATTCTTTGATGTCTCAATGCATACGAATCGATGCAGTGTCTTGCTTTGCCTATATAAATATGTGCACCTACCATATTTAAGACATTTGTTGTTAAGTAGAATAGCTAAATTCTTAAAATTTGTTTCATATTATCCTCCTCCACATCATTCCATGTCTACACCTCCATCTTCAACTCCTCTTCCACTTGGTCCATCTATGCAAGGTGAGATACCAACATAGCCACAACAAAGAAACATCACGAGGGCTATAAACTTACAACTAGCTCCTTAGTCAAATGGTTCTAATGCTAAGCCATGCAAGAGATGTTTATTCAGAAAAACTAGTTCCACAAAGCCTTCACAGCTTGTGGCTATGAAGCTTGCTCCTATCCCCTCTACAATGCCTCGAGCCTCCTTTAATCCAAAACACTTTCTAGTTGCACACCATCATGTTGACCCATGTGGTTATTAATTAGATTAAGGCCAACCATCTTCCCAAGAAGAGATTTGATCTTGGGAGTCCCCTTATTTATTTGTAGATTACCAAGAATGAACCATGTAAAGCTCTTATGGACTCAGGTTCTAAAGGTAATTTGATTTTACAAGAGATGTATAAAGCCTAGAACCTACCTCTTTTGAAAAAGATAAATATCATGTTGGAACACATAGACCAATCCATCATTGTTCCTTTAGGATTAGTTGAGAACATTGTGACCACCATCTATGAATGGTCATATCCTACTGATCTCCTGGTGATCCATGTAGAAAATGCTAAAGGGGAATTCCCTATCATCATGGGGAGAGCATGGCTAAGTACAATTGATCCACAGTTGGAGGTTTGAGATTTCTTCTTAGAAATTGAGTTTGTAAAGAATGAAGAAAAGTGTGTTCCATACATTACATTTAGTGACATAGGGTACCATTGCATGTAAAGATTGTGGAGTGTAAAGAGAACATCCCTTAAATCATGTAATTAGTGTGTTGATGTCACTAAAATTCAAAGGTGTGTGTACGTGGCATCCACTAAGCAAGAAGGCATCTAGTGGCTAATAATTGACAGAGAGGCTAAATCCACAATGTGCATGGAATCCACCAAGAGTGTTACAAACTCTTATGTGAAGAGCATAAATTACTTAGAGTATATCCATTTCCAAATCTCTAATGAACAAGGTGAAATCAATTAGAGAGAGTTGAAGATCTTGGAGACTTTCAAGTAGAAGCCCCTTAAGCTAAAGGCTTTACCAACAGGCATGGGATATGCCTTCTTAAATAATGATAAGCCAATCATTCCCAATTCCATACTTCCTCATGAACAAAATAATAAGTTTCTAGAAGTTGTGAGCAAATGGCCAACAACCTTTGCCTGGTCATATCAAGAGCTCATTGGAATAGATCTAAGGATATGCCAATACAAAATACATATAGATGCCTCCATCAAATCAAAAAGGTAGCCATAGAGATGCTTGAACCTCAAGCTCAAGAAGATCATGAATGAGGAGATTCAACAACTCCTTAAGGTGGGGTTCATTTACCCCATTGCAAATAGTAACTGGGTTATCCCACTTGTTATAGTGTTAAAGAAATGAGGAAAGTGGAGGGTCTATATAGATTTCAAGCTATTGAACATGATGACTTACAAATATCACTTTTTGTTGTCATTTATGGACCAAGTATTGGATATGATCATATGGCACTATTATTATAACTTTCTAAATAGTTATAGTGGCTATAAACAAATCAAAATTACATTAGAGGACAAGGCAAAAATTACATTCACAAGTCCCAAGGGGAATTTTACATACAGGAAGATGCTCTTTGATTTGTGCAATGCTCCAACTACTTTTCAACATTTGGTCCTCAGCTTCTTCCAAAAGTAAATTGGTAGTGGGGTGGAAGTATTCATGGATGACTTCTCCACACCTATGGGGCTACATTTGAGCAAGCCTTGGAATATCTAGGGTAAGTGCTTCAAAGATGTGTGGAGATCAACTTGAGGCTAAATTGGCAAAAGAGCTATCTAATAGCCTAAGAAGGCATTGTCTTGGAACACTAGCTTTCAACAAAAGGGATCGATGTAGACCCAAAAAAAGTAAGGGTCATCCAAGAAATCACTAGAAAACCAAAGACTATCAAAGATGTGCAATCCTTTCTTGGACACACTAGTTACTATAGGTGCTTCATTAAATACTTCTTGAGGATTACCAAGCTATTTGTAGAGCTAACAAAGAAAGATGCACTATTTGTCTAGACCAAGAAATGTGAGAATGCATTCTAGTAACTTAAGTAGAAGCTTGTAGAAGCTCCCATTCTATGAGAACCAAACTAGTCTAGAAACTTCCATATCATGATGGATATATCTAACTATGCCTTATGAGCCATGCTTACATAGTTATATGATCAAAAATGTCCATGTTACATCCACTATGCAAGCAAGAGCATTGTGGATGCACAACTTAACTATACCACCACCAAGAAGGAGCTGATGACAGTGGTGTATGCATTGTAGAAATGTAGGTACTATGTGCTTGGATATAAAGAATTTGTGCACATGGATCATAATGCTACTAGTTCCTCATGAATAAACCAATGATGAGCCCCCATTTCATATGATGGATAGTGATCATACAAGAGTTTGATCTAATGATGGTGGATAGAAAGTGAATCAAGAATGTCTTCACTGACCACTTATCTTAGTTATGATGGGATAGCAAGAAGGAGGAGGGCTCACTATCAAATAAATTTCTTGATGAACTCCTCTTTACTAGTGTTGTTACTGAACAAGAACTGAAAGAAAATAGCTAGTATGAGGACATCCTATCCTATCTACTCACTCATGAGATGCCATAGGAATGGGACCATAAGAAGAAATAAAAGTTTCTTCACTAGGACAAACAATTCATAGAGATAAATAGAAACCTTTACAAGGCTTTCATGGATGGCCTAATATAATATTGTGTCTTTGATGCAGAGTAACTATGAGTCCTCTAAAATGCACACGAGGGTACTTAGGGGGGCCACTATGCAGGGATGTGAATAGACATTAAGATATTCATGGTAGGATACTATTGATCTACACTCTTTAGGGATATCCATCACTTCATCCACTCCTATGATAGATCCCAGCATGATGGGGATATGATTGCTTGTATGGAAGAACCCCAATAGTGGATCCAACCATTGGATCCTTTCAATCTTTTCGAAATTGACTTTATGGGGCTCATCAACCCCATCTTCAATGTAAAGACCTATATAATTGTAGTTGTTGACTATTGTACAAAATGGATAGAAGTTGTGGCCATCATTGATTGTACGTCACCTACAGTGGCTTGGCTTGTACAACAATATGTTGTAAATAGGTTTGGTATGCCAAGGACACTTTTTTTAATAACAATACACTTTTCATATCTATCAATTTTCACAATCTCATGCAATGCTTATGTGTTGAACATAAATTAAAAACTCCATACCACCCCCAAGCCAATGGTTAAGCCAAAGTCACAAATAAGAAGATAATTAAAATACTAACTCATACTATTAGTAAATATAGAAGGAACTGGAGCTCTAAACTCAACAATGTCCTTTGGACCTATCATTCAAAATGGAAAATTCTTATAAGATACTCTCCTTATGATCTCATGTATGGAAAGCTCCCAACACATCCTATACAAGAAACACTCTATACAGTTTCAACTACATGTGGCCTTGACTTGGACTTGAGCCTAGCAGAAAAAGAAAGATTAGTGGCTTTGTCAACAAATGAAGTGCACAAAACATACAATAAATAATGACATGTCCTTAGGATTAGGAAAGTAAAGTTTTAACCTAGAGATAAAGTGCTCTACTAAAATACCATGCATGTTCCTTAATGAGAAAACTTTCAAACACTATGGGAAGGCCCTAACATTATCGATGAAACCTTTTCTTCTAGGGCTATGTTGATCTACCACCCTGACAACCCAAATAAAAAAGTATTAGTAAACACTCAACAAATAAATCCTTTCAATAAACAACAAGTAACCAATGGACACAATGTCTCAATAGATGGTCAATCACACTTAATCTTTTGAATCTCCTCCTTCCAACTTAGTCGTGGGGGAGGTAGCCATCTATGATGAGATTCAAGAAACTAGTTCCATGATTTTTACCTTTTTTGTTTTACATTGTCTCTAGTACATTTTTTCATTTTCTTGAATCTTTTATAATTTTTTCTATATTCTAATTTATCTTTCTTTATTTGAATTTCTCCTCATGCTTTCCTCCTTTTTCTTTATTACCATTAGTAGTTGGTTCCAACTACAATTGGTTATCAATGGTGATTTGAAACTTTATTTATTACTTAATTTCAAAATGACTAGATTACATTTTAGAATTTTGATGTTTACTAATGAAACATTGATTCTTTTCATGTTAATAGGTAGTAAGTTCACGTCATCCACCACTTCGCTCAACTCTATGGTATTTCCTTGTTTTGAAAATGTAAGATCCCTGTCTAATAAAAACTTATAATCAATTAGTGACCTTTGTACTTTTTAAATTTAGGATGAATTAAGTGGATAGACAAGGGTGTGATGTCAAAGGGATTTGTCACTTTTTTACCTACCTACCATCTGAGTTACATGATTATTTCCATGTACTTCTCACAATTCTGCCATAGACTAATAAATAAGAAGTAATATCTTTGTATGGTGTGGTTCCCATTTGGAAAAAAATAATCAAAATTGAAAGCACATCCCTTAGATGCAATAATTGGCTACAAGCATTGGTTATGGAGCTATAAAGACATGTTACCCATGCTTGAAGGCACCTCTTTAACTAAGGCCTTCTTCAATTCTTGCTTCTGTTTGCTTCTTATTTATGAATGGTGAGTGGTCTATGAATATATTCTTATCTCTTAGAAGGTGGAATGGTCTAAATTATTGATGGAAATTCACTAGAAGTAGATGGCCTTGATTCAAGCTAAGTAAGGAAATTCTCAAGTCATAATTAATCACATCTTCCACAAGGGAATTCATGTGAACACCATGGAAAACTTCATTCCATACTCTCTTTCTTCCACCAATTCTTTGCATAACCACCTCACTATCTTTTCTCGTGAATATTTTGATGGATTCATTGGTAAATAGTTAAATTTTTTTTATGAATTCTTTGGTGATTTGGTCTTTAATGATCCACAACCATTAATCATTCTTGGGTCCCATGAACTCTTTGGTTTGAGGGCATGCAAGGGCACTAAGGACATGAGCCTATTATGGGAAGGACCCACTTGCATACTTCTTGGTTGGAATGGTTAAACTCCTTATTCCTTAGCCATTTTACTCTCAAATCTTAAATTTTCCACCATGAATACACAAAATGTTTTCCCTCCTTGGCATATTAATCTTATGAAATTCTCCATTTGACACATATTCTATACCCTCTTCAAGCATTTTCAATTATTCTAGGCTTTTCTAGCTTTCTCTAAACTCCAGTTTCATAGAAAAACTTCTTTTACACACTTAGTTTTTTATGTGGAAAAGTTTTGATTTTTTGGCTACATTGACACATCCTTGTTGACATAACACAAAAATACTATATATGTGTTGATACTTAGCCATATTTTTTCACATGTGATCACAAATGCCAAAGGAATTTTTGTAGTTTTTAGAGTCAAGAGCCTTCCCAAGTCCATAACTTTCTCACCACTTGTCCAAATCACTCTTTTCTTCAATCTTGTAGCTACTGAAGGTGAGCTTTACATCATGGGGATCACAAACCATAGGTTTTTGACCTAAATTTTTTAAAAAAATTTCAAACTTCCGCAAGTGTTAACTAAGAAAATAATATTAAAGATCACTAACTCATGTAACCTAAACCTTACCAATGAACTCTAGTAGCTATTCAAATAAAATAATATTAAAATAATCAATCCACCATAATCACAACTTAGCCTAAGCATAAGCAGCCAAGAAGACAAGGTATCAATGTGCTCTAAGTCACACATTAAAAGCTAATCCTTAGTTATGTTGTGATTACAGATGGCATTGAGATCCAAAAGATCATAGGATGGATGACCATCTCAACAAAGGGACAAATGACCAAGAGGGGGAAGAGGCTAGTAGCTATAGGATTTCTAAGAAGAAGTAGCTAAAACTCATGTAATAGGACCTATTTAGGAGGAGCTTGAAGTGAAATCTATTCACTAGATTTACACAACTAAAATTGGTCAATCACAATGAGACAAGATGCTTGGGCCTACACCAAATTTGGAGGTCACCTTAACCATAGCCTAATTAAGAAAAATTGGCACTAAAAAGGTCAAAAGTTTAGCTCTTCAAGAACTTAAATTTGGTTCCTTCTTGGACATGATGTCAGAAAAGATAAAAGCTCAACTACAAACCTCTCCCATGTGGCCTATCCTCACTTCTAGTGGGAAGTGGTACATGGGAGAGACATACCTCTTCTAGAATAATAGGCAAGCAGATGCCATAGTTAAGATCAAGGACATTAGTGTGCCCTATTTGATCAAGGTCATTTCAAAGGCCCTTGGGTTGCTTAATACTAGGGAAACCTTAACAAATATTTCAACACATGCAAGCATAGACATCAAAAAGGAATGGATCCAACGGTGCTATGGAGTGGGTTGTAAGGAGTACAGTGCACTCACCAAGGTAGAAAGGATATATTTAAAATTACTACCTATCACCTCAACCCAATAGTAAGGTTGAGCAAAATCAAAACCTTCTCTACCCATGCGTGTGCCACTATAAGTGGTAAATTCCAAGTCAACCTTCCATAGCTCATATTCTTGTAGATTGTGAAAAGGTTCAAAGTGAATGAGTGTGGAAGGATGACACTCCCCTTTTCACACCTCATCAAAAAATTATGCAAAAGAGGAGGAATAGCCCGTTATGCCAACAATGTGCTTTTTCATGCTCTTGTTGCATATTGGTAAAAGATGATGAAGGAGAAAGAGTCCATAAATTTGCAAGAAGAGGAGCAGCCACCACCACCACCAACTCAAGAAACAACATTAAAGTCTTGTGCTACCATTGAGCACATGTAGAATATTTGTGAGTAACTCCTAAAGAAATAGTAGGAAGGAATGAGTGGTGGGGAGCCTTCAGTCTACTGACTAGCATTGAGTCACCTTAACAAAGTTATTTGAACCATTAGTTCGTTGGAGGATACTATGCTACTATTCTTAGCATAAAGGATGTAGTCACCTATGAGGTCAAATTTGAGTGCCCGAGAGGTGATGATGTCCATCCTAAGAAAAAAATAATTTCAAAAGATCTCTAAAAAGGCCTTCACTTTTTCAATGCACCCAATGGAGGATGAGGGGATAGTAGAGGTGGTCACTAATCATGTAGCAAAGGTCCTAAACACTTTTATAGCCACTATGTTAGACACTTCTATGCTTCAATATGTGTAAACATCCACAAGAGTAAGTGGAAGGCTAAGTGCAACCTAGTACAAGAAGGTATTGTGTACACTAGTGGGTACCAAGCAACTACTTTAGGGGATCTTTGATCTCCTAAATAACATCATTGCTACCCAATTGGAGCTGCTAGAAGCTAAGGGCAAGCTTATCATCACCAATGTCCAACTTGGGACAGCCACCTCTAAGAACAAATGATTCACTACAGAGGTTGTAGGATTAAGAGCATAGTTAGCTAATCCCATCATTCTTAACTAGGAAATAATAAGCAATGAAGCTATCTTATAGTTTCAAAAAAAATTAAAATATGCTAAGAACATAAATTATATGGTGGTCTTTGACATGTCCCTATTGAAGGCCTTGGCCTACAACACCGAGAAGGACCTATCATAAGTCCATAAGGAGAATCTAGTTCTAACCAAATCTAGTTCTAACCAAAGATAATAACTACCTATAGAATGTTGAGGTATGAAAAGATCAAATATTTGAACTTGTGCAAAAATCGTAGGAGCAACTTGCTAAGGTGAACATGGATTTGAGAAGGCTAGCTATCAAAAATCAAAATCCTTCCATGGAGGAAGTCCATGCACTTCATCAAAAATCGACCATTGAGATAGGTGCCTAGAAAAATGAGGCCCTAATGTTTGAGTGAGACAAGAATCACTATAGGTACCATGTTGGACTTCTCAAGGAAGTCAAAAAAAGAAAAGAAATCCAACTAGCCAAGGTGAAGATGAATGATGTTATCTAGCAACTCCAATATTGAAGCAACATATGGCAACCCATCTTTGATGGGTCAAACACCTATAAAAAGGTTGAAATCTACCTAAAGGAGTTGCAAATCAAGAAGATGATAAAATATATGGAGTTATCCAACCTTTGATATGCAAACTTGGTAATGCTAACTACTAGAAGGCCAAAACTAGAGCTAAAGAAACAAGTGGCCAACTCATACCTCTTGTCTAAGGTAGAGTTCAAGCACTACAAAGACATGAAGAAAAAGCTAGAGACAACTAATACTGAGCTTGAAGTTCTCTAAACCCACTTCAAAGATCAATGATCACTAGTGGAGAACTTGGCCAAGAGGATGAACAAGTACCAATAGCTAAAAAACCTTTTTAGGATGTTCTACATTGAATGTAAACAAGTTGCTACCTAGTTTATGAACATCAAGGAGTTGTTCTTAGTCATGCCCTATTTGTGGGAATATCTCATACTAGCTCACATTAATAATGTCATGTGTCTTGTGTACAATCCTTAGAGTAAGGATGATAAGACAAAGGCACTGTTAGATGCCTTCCATATTCCACTAGAAGTAGTAGCTACAATAGGATAACCACAGCTACCTCAGCCTCAACCACCATTGACATGAGCACCAAAGGCTAGGGAAGGTCCTTCAGCATCCTAGGAGCCTCCATCTCCTAACATTGTTTCATCTTCTCTTTTTTTTACTGTTAGAGGAGATTCAACTGTCAATTTTGTAAGGATGCTTAATTTTTTCTCATGAACATTTATTTTTGTAATCATTGTAAATTCATACAATCAAGTGCTCAGAGTTAGTTAGTTAGTAAGTCAGTCTATTTGTGGTTTCATACCTTCCTAATTTTGTAAGAAGCTTGATCCTACTTTTGTTCATCCAAGGATGAGTTTTCACTTAGTCATGGGGATATGATGAATTACAAAATGTGTTGCGTTGATGGGCATGTGTTAATACATTCCTATCGATGCATATGCAATGATGTGGTGTTTGTCTATGCTTATATAAATGGATGCACCCATGGTATTTATGGCATCAATTAGTCAATAGCTTAGTTGAGTTCTTGTAGTTTCTTCCCATCAAAGTTAGAATAATTTCTAAGTGTCTGTAGTAGGAGTCAAGGATTGTATGGATCATTAATCAAGCACTAACGTACCTAGAAACATTGATGTGATGGCAATAAAGATGAAATTCTTGATATACCTTGTAACACTTGGGAATAGATTAATGTTTACTTTTATGCAATTTACTATTCATGCACGTTACTTCCATGTTATTAATTAATTATTATATTTAATTAACACACATAAGTACAACTACCTTGAGCATAACAATAATTCTTGGTAATCTTAGTAGTGTTGTAACATGTTTAGGATGTGTACGGAAGGTGAGACTAAACACTTATGCTACGAAATAGGCTTGGACATTAGATAATTACTTAGATTAATTCTTAATCAATTACTTTGTTCCACACATAGGGTAATTAGATAAAAATATAAAATTAATACAACTCATGTGCCTTGGCTCCACTTAACCATACACTTGTGCTTACACAAATGTAGCCAACAAGAAAACAATCACACCCTTAAGTCACTATCTTTACTATTGCCATTTAGAGAGGTCAAGTCCATGAAATTCGACTAGATTGCTAATGAACGCTTGTGATTCAAATGGTTGGATGTAAGGTCTACTCACCACTCATCATAGATAGGCAATATTTTTCTATGATGTGTTTATAATATTTAGTTTGATGCATCTTCAATACATCCTCCTCTCTATCTACTTGGATTGCTAGAAAGTGCAATAGTGCTTCTAGATTCTTCATCTCAAATTCTTCCTTCATAACTTTCCTAGAGTCTAAGATAAATTTTTTCAAACTTGATAGAAAGACTAAGTCATTAACATAAAATAATACCAAGATTACATTAATGACTATGTGTTTAAAGTAGAGCGTAATCTAAAACATACAACTTTTGTAGCCACTTTTGAGAAGAAAATCATTAATTCTATGGAACCAAGCTCTTAGAGCTTTCTTGACTCCATAGATAGTCTTCTTGAGCTTCCATACATTCTCTTATTGGCCTTAAAATTAAAATCCTTCTATTTAGAAAATGTAAACTTCTTCTTGTAGCACACTATTGAGGAAGGCTAAGTTGACATCCATTTGATACATGTTTATCTTGAGATGGATTACAATGGAGATTCTTAGGTTAATTTTTTCAAATATTGCAACAAGGGTAAAAATTTATTCATAATCAATGTTCTTATTTTGCTTATAATCCCTTGCTACAAACCTTATCTTATGAGTATAAATTCTAACTTATTCATAAAATTTAGTTTTGAACATCCACTTAGTGTCAATGACCTTCTTGCCCTTTGGTATGTGGACTAAGGATCATGTATTGTTTCATTATTACATCATTCTCTTTTTGCATTCCATACTTCCATTTTGTAATTTTTATGACTTCTTTCATGCTTGATGGTTCATTAATTAGGACAATAGAGAACATTAGATTTTACTTGACTTCTTTTTGTGACATCCCATTCCTGGATGTCATGGCAAATGTCAAATATACATTGATGAGTAGAAAGTATACCCTACGCTCAATCATATGAATGACTAGTGTTCACTCAGTGATCCGATCATATTCCAAATACTTTAGGTTTTTAAGTACACTAGTTCTAGGAGGTGAAACTAGTTGTTGCAATTGTTGTCTTCCCAATTTCACCTGTGAAGTGCAAGTGTATGGTTAAGTGTAATTGAGGTATATGACTTTTATCATTTTTATCTTTTATGGTTTAATTTGCCTAAGAATAAGAATAAAGAATAAAGTAATTTAATATTTAACTAATATAATAACTAGCTAATTTTTAACTAATCCTAATAAGCATTCGCTCCCACCTGCTATACACATCTAGAACACATATAGTGCTACTGGGTTACCAAACATTAATTGTTACTGGGATTACTAAGCATTAAACATATGATCAAAGTGGTCGTACTTGTGTTTAGTATTAAATTGATACTAATTAATTAATTAAAAATATCGAGTTAAATTGCATGAATATTACATGCATAAAAAATAATTAATCTAGTCTAAGTACTACAAGGTTAATTAGAAAAGTTCATCTTTATTGTCAGTCACACTGAAGTGCTTAGGTACAAGAATGCTCAAATCAAGATCTATATACTCTTTGACTCATACTACGGGTACTTAGAAAATATTCTAACTTATGAGAGGAAAAACTATAAGCACTTTGCTACAACTATGAAAGAAATGTGATAAATGCAACTACTAAGCACACATTTATACGTAGAAATAGGGTGCCCTATCGATAGGTACACATCAACTGCTTAAACCCTATGTTGATAGGAACATGTCAACAAGATCCCATCAATGGGGTTGCATTGATGACATCCCATCAACATAGCCCAACAACTGACTCATCATACCCCAACGATTGAATGAAAACTTATCCTTGAGTTTCTTACATAATTTTGGAAAGCTATGGGACTATTGATTGACTGTAGAAACACAAAAAAGAAGAAGAAAAACATAACAAAAACTGAGTGCCAAAGTGTATGGTTTACAATTATTACAAAATTTTTTTGTTCAAAATAAAAAAATTGAACACCAGGATAAAACTAACAAATACAACTCCATGAATGATGTGAAGATCATGAAGAAGTTCAAACAATCCCAAGTGGTGAAGGCTCCTAGGTTTTGAAGGACCTTCTTCTGCTTTAGATGGACACAATGGATAAGGAGGTTGTTGTGGTTGCCTTACAATAGCTACAACATCTAGTGGAAGATGGAGGACATCTAATAGTGCCTTCATCTTCTCCTCCTTACTCCAAGGATCATTCACAATCCACACTCCATCACTAATGTGGGCTGGAATGGGAATATCCCACGGATAGGGCATTGTCAGAAAAATCTCCTTTACATTCACGAACCATGTAGTAAACTATTTATGTTCAATGTTAAACACTTTGAGAGCATTCTATAGTTCATGGTAGTCATCATCCTTTTGGCTAGGTTCATAGCAATTGATCTTTGATCAATGAAATTCACCTTGAGAACCTCAAGTTCCATGTTTTCTATCTTAAGCTTCTGCTTGGTCTTCTTATGATGCTTGAACTTTGCCTCATACAATTGGTACAAGTTGGCCACCCACTTTTCTAACTTTGACTACGACTTTTCAACAATCAGCATCATCAAGTTTGCATAGTGGAGATTGGCAAGCTTCATGTATTTAGTAATCTCCTCAATTTCTAGCTCTTTCAGGTGGATTTCAACCTTGTATGCATTTAGTCCATCAAAGTTAGGATGCCACACATTGCCTCCTTACTACAGTTGTTAGAGGACCTTATTAACTTTTGCCTTTGCAAATTAGATTTCCTTCTTGTTAATTTCTTTATGCAATCCAACTTGGTCCTTATAGTGATTCTTCATTCCTTTTAAATTTAGGGCCTCATTTTTCTAAGTAGAAATCTCAATTGTAGATCTCTAGCATAAGGCACAAACTTTCTCCATGGAGAGGTTTCAATTTTACACTGTTACCAATCTCCTCAATTCTACATTCATCCTAGCTAATTGCTCTTGTTGTTAATGGATAACATCAGCCACCTATTACTTCTATGCATCAACATTCCACAGGCAATGATTTTATACAATCAAGATCTTATTCTCACAGCAAGTCTGAACCAAGTCCTTCTAGATGTTATACATCTAGCATTGGCCAATAATTGGTCAAATATTTTCATCTCCTTGGCATTCTCAACCTCTTTGAGATGCTTCTAAAGTTGTTGGAAATTTTCATCTCTTGTAATTTCTTGGTTGAGAAACATAGGATTAGCAAGGCGAGCTCTTAGATCAACAACTTTCATAGTCAAGCATTGGTTTTTAGCCCTAGTTTTCTCAAGTTGCTTCTCCATTATGATGCACTTTCTCCTTTCTTTTAGCAACTTTGACTAGGTTACAATGATGGTATCTAGAAGGTCTGATGAGACGTGAAGCGGCCGCGATATCGCGGTCCGCCGCCATATCTATAAATAAGAGGCGGCACTCCCTTCATTTCCCAATCTTGGCTAGAAGTAGCGAAACTATGGCAGTTTGAACACTCCAGAGTTAGATTATTTTCCCATGTGCCCGCAGTAGAAGTCCTAGAGTGAACGGCTCTTTATTCGAGCAACTTTGTAACCTGAACGCAAGTTGTGTACGGTAATAAAGACGAACTTGATTGGATAAACCTTGTAGTACATGGTTTTATTTCGTTTTTATTTATTGCTTTCCTAGTGCGCACGAGTACGACTTGATTACGAGCATCTATGGATGTGTATGGCTAATCAAGGAATCAGCTGCTCATCGCAACGCATGAGTACGACTTGACTACGAGCATTGTGACTGCTTGGTAACCCAGTAGCGTATTCCAGGATCTATGCTTGGTAATCCCAATGGTAGACCAATGTGTACGGCTGGTCAAGGAATCGGCTACTCATCGCTAGGCTAGAACATGGGATAAGTACGACTTGGCTACGAGTGCCCACGGGTGTGTACGGCTAGCCAAGGAATTGGCTGCTTATCACACTTAGGCTAAATAGGTGCCTCAGTATGACCACTTCGAGCACTTGCGTTACGTGTGGTGATCCCAGTAACAATTAGCGTTTGGTAGCCACAGTTGCATAGTTCAGGGTGTGTCCGGTAAGTGGGAATGGATGCTGACGCTAGTTAATTTAGACTTAGGTCCTTAGTTAGAATTAGCTTAGTTTCTCAACCCTTTAGCTCATATCTTAGGAGATAAACTTGCAAATACCAAAAAAATCATATACCTCAGATTTGCTTAACCATACACCATGACACATACAAGCAAGCCTGGGAAGACAACGAACGATTAACCCCAAGTGTTTCTTGTGGCGTTAAGGCATTTAGTCTGTGGAGTTCGACCGGATCGCACGTACACACTTGTATTCGTATGGTTGAGTGTAGGGGTACCTCGTCACTCATCATTGGCACCGTTGCCAGGGACTAAGTGTTTTTTACGCCAATTGAACATAAGGGATATCACTCACATCGTTGTGAGCTTTA
Source organism: Gnetum montanum (assembly GCA_015680685.1). Lineage (NCBI taxonomy): Eukaryota > Viridiplantae > Streptophyta > Gnetopsida > Gnetales > Gnetaceae > Gnetum > Gnetum montanum. The sequence continues at coordinate 46,965 of MNCI01034510.1, read as the reverse complement.
ACAAACGTTAGGGTTAATTAGTTAATTAAGAACAGAAATAATGGTAAACAACACACCATTAGGATGGCTTCTTCTCATGAAATCAACTCACCTAAGGACAATACAAGAGACAGTCAGCATCACATGCATAACCCAAATCAGCCAGGTCCTAAACAGTATACGATAACTTATACTCACCCCAATGAGTATATCCCTGATTACACTTTTACTCTCCATCAGGATGAACAGTTGTGCTGGAGAGATTTTTTTGGTAATATAGTTTTACCACCAGATCGATCCATTCCGATCATGCTTTTCCATGGATTGGCACAGATCGGTAGGCAGGACTTATTCGCTAAATACGTTGTTGGAAGATATCATATGAGGGATTATCATCCCACCGCTTTGCAACATATGAGGGATGAAAGTCAGGAGAGCCAACATTCATTGTTGAATGGCAAGGTCCCCCATGTAATTAGTGAAATAGGAGATGAGTAACCCCTCATAACAGGTTTCTTAAGAAATGATGATCCCCGTGAGCACCAACTGTTCACGGTAGGAACAACCACTCACACTAAGGACAGACACTTAGATCGTTACAACGATCGGGGCCGAAGTAGCTGAAGAGAAGGTAAGAAACATCACCATGGTGATGGATCCCCTTCCTCTTCTCCTTCATCTCACCATTCACACTCTCCTTCCACATTTGGGTGCAACCATCGTGAGCATAACAGAGAGAGTAAAAGTAAAAGGGAAGATGAAAGAACTCGACAAGAAGGTCGAGAGGAGTTAGGACAAGGGCAAGGACGTAGGGAGAGTAGGGAACCACCACGTAGACATCATAGACGTCATGAAAGAGATGATCATGACGAACCTGTACTCACAACCCGGAGTATGCTTGACATAACAGAGGCAGTTAGGATCCCCACAAGGCACTTAAAATATAGTCGGATCAAGCATTTGGACATAAATAATATCCCATGTTTTGAAGGGGGATACAACGTTGATGCTCAACATCATTTACAGGAATTCCACGATGCCTGTGCCTTGCAAAAAATTGATAATGAGTGGTAGAAACTCAAGTTGTTCCCAAGGACACTCATTAAAGAAGTAGAGAGCTAGTACTGGTCCTTCGAATCGAAAACCATCAGGAGGTGGAGTACAATGCTTGAATTGTTCAACAACAAATATCAAACGTACTCTAGAGTGTCCAATTTGCGTAAGCGGATCCAAGGCTGGAAACAAGGTGCTTATAAATCCTTGGATGCTGCCATGGCCTGTTACTATACACTGCTACATCGTTGCCCGGGCCATGGGTACGCTAAACGGGATCAACTTTGCCACATCGTGGATGGGCTACGGAATGAAATGAGAAGAACTCTTGGGACTTACGCCCAAGGGAGACTTTCCCAACTAAGAGCCCATGAAGTTGAAGTTTTGTTGGAACAAGTAGCGCAAGAAGAGGGTGAGCTATGCAAGAGAGAAAGAGTGGAAGAATACAACCGTGATCCCTCCCTTCGCAAGAAGGGAGTGAAATTCTGTGATGAGGAGGATGAGTCACCACTCGAAGAGTTGGTGAACCGAAAAACCGTGCCGATCCAAAAGTTAACAACCGAGGGATCGGATAAGGTAGACAAAATGTGGGATTCCTTAGACTCAAGAATAGAAACAGTCTTGAAAATCATAGAGGAGTCTAAGGTAGAGAAAAGTAGTGACAAAGGCAAAACCAAGTAGAGAAACTTTAACCCTGCACATAACAAGGGTAAGGGGAAAATTTCTAGCT
>MNCI01034510.1:4583-41450 GCA_015680685.1 Gnetum montanum | reverse complement strand
TTTGGTAGCCATAGTTGCATAGTTCAGGGTGTATCTGGTAAGTGGGAACGGATGCTAACGCTAGTTAATTTAGACTTAGGTCCTTAGTTAGAGTTAGCTTAGTTTCTCAACCCTTTACCTCATAGCTTAGGAGATAAACTTGAAAATACCAAAAAAATCATATACCTCAGACTTGCTTAACCATACACCATGACACATACAAGCAAGCCTGGGAAGACAATGAACGATTAACCCCAAGTGTTTCTTGTGGCGTTAAGGCATTTAGTCTGCGGAGTTCAAGCGGATCGCGCGTACACGCTCGTATTCGTATGGTTGAGTGTAGGGGTACCTCGCCACTCATCAAGGTCAAAGACATTCCTAATCAGTTGCCTGGTTCCCACCAATTGGTCTATCAATTCTTCATGCTAGGTTATGCTCAATCAATTGCTGAGAGTTTCTACAAACATTTGCACATCTTTAAGTGCAGAAACATTTGGTACAAACACTTTAGATGCATTAAGTGCTTTGGCCACCTTGTTAGCAACCACTTCAGCCACCATCTCCTACCCATAGTGTTGCATCGCCCCCTCACCCTCTTCCAAATGTATCAAAAAGATAGTGGCATTCCTACAGATGTTTGGGAATTGTTTCTATTGTGAGAGGAACATCATTACCTCTTAGGCACTTAAATTTTGCAAACACCTACATTCTTTAGGCTAAGAAAATTGACACCCCACCTTCCATCTGACTAATGGTTTGAGCCACTTCATTGAGGTAGCCCATTGCTAATCTATACATAGATGGATCACCACAACTCATTCATGCCTACTCCTATTACTACTACAAGAGCTACTCTTGGATTTTGTGCATGTGCTCAATGGTAGTGTTTACCTTCAATGTTATTTATGAGTGTGTGGTGGACGTGGTGGTTACTGTTCTTCTTCTTGAATGACTTTGGCAAGCACCTTATCCTTCATCATTTTTTCCCAAGAGGTAGTTGGCACATGCTAGATGACATATTTTATGTAGCATGCTATGCCTTCCCTCTTACATAATTTTCTAATCAGGCATGGAAAGGAAAATACCTTTCTTCCATGTTCATTCTCCTTAAATCACTTCTCTATCTCAAGATGGATCAGTTGTGGAAGGTTGACTAAAAATATTCCACTTAGAGCATCAGATGAACAAGTGAAGAAGCCTATGAATTTCCTTAGCCTCATTTTTGGATTAAGATGAAAGGTTGTAATCTTAAAGTATGCACATTTCATCATAGTGAGCACACCAAACTCCTTGTGGTCAACTCCATAGAACCACTATGTCCATTTTCCCTTGACACTAGGATCTACCTACATTGGAATTTCTAAAAGATTTCCCCCAATCTTAGGCAGCCCAAGGGTCTCTAAAATTGCTTTTACCAAGTAGGATATATCAATGTTCTTGATTTTGACCATTGAATTGACCTGCCTATTGTTCCAAAAGAAGTAGGTCCCTCCCATGTACCCCTTCTCACAAAAAGTGATGATGGGCCACATGGGAGAGTTTTGTAATTGTTTCTTGACTTCTAGAGGAGAAAACTCCAAGAAAGGTCCAAATTTTAACTCTTGGAGCATCAATTTTTGGACCTCCTTATAATTCATTTGATTGAGGTAAGCATTCGTTAGGATGACATCAAGACTTGGTCTTGGCCCTGATGCCTCATCTTGATGTGATTATTTAGTTGTAGCTGCTTCTTCAAGAATATACTAAATAGATTCCACATCAGGCTCCTTCTAAAGAGGTCCTATTGTATGGGTTTTAGCTACTTGCTCATGGGCCTATTCTTGGCCCCTTCTGGTTCTTGGCCATTTGTCGCTTGGTTGGATGGTCCTCCTTCCTACGCGTGCTTTCTCGTAGGTGCCATTTGTGGTCACAACATAACTAAGGATTAGCATTTATTGAAAGGGACATCATATTTCCAAAACCAAGAACACCATAGAATTTTGTGGATGGGTGGATGACATGGACTCACTACTTGTTCTATGAAAAAGAAACTTTGTCTTGTTATCAATATCAAAATTCAAAGAAAGAAACCAGACATTAGCAATAAAAAACATTAAGTACAAACCACCATTAGCAAATAGCTACAATATCATTGTGCCCTATTGGCAATAAAAAAAATAATTTATTAGAAAACATAAGAAAATGCACACAAAAATAAATTATAAAAGAAACTAGAAAATATTTAGGAAAGATAAAACATACTAATGATGGTGTAAAATAAAAATTGTCAAAAATAAAAAGTGTGAAAATAAAAAGATGTAAAAATAACGAAACTGTAAAACAAAAAATGTAAAAATTAAGGAGCCACTTGAATGATTAGCATAGATGGCCATCTCCCCCATGACTAAGTTGGAAGGAGGAGATTTGAAAGATTGAGCATGGGTGTCCATCCGAAAAAGTGTTACTAGCACTGGCTCTTTTGGGCTCATGGAAAGGTTTGACTTGTTATGTGTTGCTTAGTAACTTCTTATTTGGGCTTTTATGTTTGTTGATCAAAATGACCCCAAAATAAAAATTTTCTTAAATGATATAAGGCCCTTCCTATAATTTTTGGAACTTAGTTTGTTATGGCACATGCATGGGGTTCCAGTAAAGGAGCTTGTCTCCAAGTTGAAATTTTACTTTCTGTATTTTGAGGCCATGACGTTGTTTGTTGAATGCCTTGTGCACTTCAATAAAGGACTAGGCCATCAATCTATTCTCATCTAACTCATAGGGATAATAGCCTATAGGGAGTTTCCATATTGAGCGGTAGGCCCAAAGGGAATCATAAGGTTTGACTTGTTATGTGTTGATTAGTAACTTCTTATTTGGGCTTTTAGGTTTGTTGATCAAAATGACCCTAAAAGAAAATATTTCTTAAATGATATAAGGCCCTTCCTATGATGTTTGGAACTTAGCTCATTATGGCACATGCATGGGGTTCTAGTAAAGGAGCTTGTCTCCAAGTTGAAATTTTACTTTCTATATTTTGAGGCCATGATGTTGTTTGTTAAATGCCTTGTGTACTTCAATCAAGGACTAGGCCATTAATCTATTCTCATCTAACTTATAGGGATAATAGCCTATAGGGAGTTTCCATATTGAGCAGTAGGCCCAAAGGGCATCATTAAGTTTCGTGTTCTAGCCTCTCCTATACTTACTAATTATTCTCATTAGGATTTTAGTGATCTCGCTATTCATTACCTCTACTTGACCATTGGCTTGGAGATGATAGGTTGTTGTTAATTTATGCTCTACCCCCAAGTGTTGCATGAGCTTTCAAAAGTTTGTGCCTATAAAATGAGTACCATTATGAGAAACCAATGCAAGTGACACCCCCAAACGTTTTTACAACATTCTATTGTACAAATTGAGCAACCAGAGAAGTGGTACATTTGGTGATGGCTATTACTTCTACCCATTTCATACAATAGTCAATAGCAAAGATGATGTATGCTTTTCCATTTGACATAGATGTGATGGGATCCATGAAGTCAATTCCCCATATGTCAAACGATTCCAGTAGTTGGATCCACTGTTAAGGCCCCTCCATTTGAGTGGTCATCCCACCATCGTGTTAACAATGTTTACAAGAGCAAATGAATTTCTAGGTGTCCCTAAAATGTGTCAACCAATAATACCCTATCATCAAGATCTTAATGACCATGCATCTCCTGGTATAGTGGCCTCCACAAGGACCCTCATAAGAATCTTAGAGAATGCATAGTTGGTCAACATTTGAAACACACCAACAAACCATGCCATCGGTGCAAAACTTGTAAAGGTGTTTATTAATCTCCATGAAGTGTTTGACCTATTGAAGAAACTGTTGTTTCTTCCTATGATCTAACTCTTGTGGCATATCCTAAGTAAGAAGATAAGTGAGGATGTCATCATACCATGTAGGTTTATTAGGCACTTGTTTATTTGTTGCACCAGCAAAGAGGAGTTCAATAGAAAACTAATAAGAAAGTGATCTCTCCTTCTTTTTATTGTCCCATTTCAACCAAGAAAAATGATCAGCAACCACATTCTTGGTTCCCTTTCGATCTACCATCATGAGATCGAATTCCTATAAGATCATAAGCCACCATATGAAATAGGGGCTTACCATTGGTTTGTTCATTAGGAAGTGGATTGCACTATGGTTTGTATGCACGCATACCTTGTACCTAAGCACATAGTGCTTAAATTTTTCCAAGGCATACACCATTGCCACCAATTCTTTTTCCATTGTAGTGTAGTTCAGTTGTGCACCCACAACACTTTGGCTCACGTAGTGGATGTAGTATGGACATTTCTAATCATCCAACTGCATGAGAATGGCTCCCAAGGCATAGTTCAATGCATCTGTCATGATGTAAAATGGTCTAGACTAGTCATGTCCTTGTAGAATTAGAGTTTCCACAAGCTTCTACTTGAGTTGTTGAAATACCTTTTCACATTCCTTGGTCCATACCAATAGAGCATCTTTCTTTGTCAACACCACCAATGATTTAGCAATATTAGAGAAATTCTCTATGAATTACTAGTAGTAACTAGTGTGGCCAAGGAATGACCAAACATCTTTGATAGTTTTTGGCTAATAGGTAATTTCTTGGATGATCTTTATTTTCTTAGGATCCATCTTAATCCCTAAATGTGAGATTTTGTGCCCCAAAATAATGTCCTTCTAAACCATTAGATGGCTCTTTTTCCAATTAAGATGAAGGTTGCACCTTTTCAACACTTTCTCAAGGTAGTTTAGGGCTTGCTCAAATGTAGCACCATAAGTGGAGAAGTTATTCATGAATACTTCCACCTCGTTATCGATCTACTATTGAAAAATGCTAAGGAAAATGTGTTGAAAGTTTGTACGAACATTTCATAGACTAAAAAGCATCTTTTTGTATGCAAAGTTTCCCAGGGACTTGTGAAAGTTGTTTTGGCATAATCTTTAGGTGTAATCTGAATTTGGTTGTAACCACTATAAGCATCTAGAAAACTATAGAGGAAATTCCCAAAGATAGTGTCTAACACCTAGTTCACAAATGGAACTAGAAAATGATCTTTACAAGTCACCATATTTAACAACTTGAAGTCAATATAGATCCTCCATTTACCACCTTTTTTGACATAATTACAAGTGAGCTAATCCATTCACCATCCGCAATGGGATAGATGAACCCAACCTTGAGGAGTCATTCAATCTCTTCCTTGATAATTAGCTTCCATTTGAGGTTCAACCATCAATACGACTACCTCTTTGGATTTATGGAAGGATCAGTGATGGGACGCGATATCACATGGGCCGTAATATCGTGTACGCGATATCGCGTCCACCATGATATCGCATCCCACGCATTATCACGTACACGATATCGTGTCCTCCCCTACGATATCGCCTACGCAATATCGTGTCCTGCTGTCATATCTATAAATAAGAGGTGGAACTCCCTTCATTTCTCATCCTAGGCTAGAAGTAGCAAAGCTTAGGCAGTTTGATCACTCCAGAGATAGATTAATTTTCCATGTGCCCGTAGTAGGAGTCCCCAAGTGAATGGATCTTTATTCGAGCAGCTTTGTACCTGAACGCAAGTTGTGTATGACAATAAAGATGAGCTTTGTGGATAAACCTTGCAGTACATGGATAGGTTTTATTACTTTTTATTTATTACCTGTTGTTAGTGCGGTACGAGTATGACTTGATTACGAGCATCTATGGATGTGTACGGCTAGTCAAGGAATCGGCTACTCGTTGCAACACGGTATGAGTACGACTTGATTATGAGCATTGACGAATGTGTACGGCTAATGAAGGAATTGGCTACTCATCACAATTAGGCTAGATCGTGGGATAATTATGACTTGGCTATGAGCACCTATGGGTGTGTACAACTAGTCCAGGAATCGGCTACTTATCACACTTAGGCTAGTTAGGTGCCTTAGTACGACCACTTCGAGCACGTGCGTTACGTGTGGTGATCCTAGTAACGATTAGCGTTTGGTAGCCACAGTTGCATAGTTCAGGGTGTGTACAGTAAGTGGGAATGGATGCTAACACTAGTTAATTTAGACTTAGATCCTTAGTTAGAGTTAGTTAGCTTTCTCAACCCTTCACCCTCATAGCTTAGGAGAAAAACCATAAAAGACCAAAAAAATCATATATGTCGGACATACTTAACCATACACCATGACAACAACAAGTAAGTCTAGGAAGACAATGAATGATTAACCCCAAGTATTCCATGGGGCGTTTAGGCATTTAGTCTGTGGAGTTCGACCGGATCACGCATGCTACACTCGTTTCGTATGTTTGAGTGTATGGGTACCTTGCCACTCATCATTGGCACCGTTGTCGAGGACTAAGTCTTTGTACACCAATTGAACATAAGGGATATCACTCACATCGTTGTGAGCCTTAACGAACCTTCAGGTTAATCAAATAAAAATTAATTAACAGTGAATTTAGCACACCGATAAAAATGCCTTCTTCTCATAAGAGCAACTCACCACCTAAGGACCATACTGGAGACAGTCGGCAACATAAAAAACATAACCCAAATCAGCCAAGTCCCAAATAGTATAAGATGACATATACTCATCCCGATGAGTATATCCCTAACTTTACTTTTATTCTCCATCAGGATGAACAGTTTCGGTGGAGAGACTTGCAAGGTGACATCGTGTTACCCCCAAATCGAGAAATATCTCGTATCCTTTTCCGTGCCTTGGCACAAATTGGCATGCAAGAACATTACGCTGAATACGTTGTGGAAGATTTTGACACAAGGGATTATCATCCCACAAATGCCCAACATATTTGGGACTTAAGGCAGGAGAGTTAACATACCTTTCTAAAGAGGAAAGCCCCGCACGTCCTTAGCGAAATAGGAGATGAGGAACCCCTTATCACGGGTTCTTTAACAAACGATGTTCCCCCTCCTAATGATGGTAAGGAGGATGAGTATCAGAACCTACGATCAACGATACATATCCCTGGTTCTGATGCCCATGAACACAAACTATTCACAGAGGGAACAACCACTCGTGCTAAGGACGGGCACTTTGATCATCACAACGATCGGGGCCGTAGCAGCCGAAGAGAAGGCAAGAAAAATCATCATGGCGATGGTTCTCCTTCTTCTTCCCCTTCTTCACATCACTCACCCTCTCCTTCCACATCTAGGCGCAACCACCATGAACATAAAGATGAGGATAAAATTAAAGGAGATGAAAGACCTCGACGGGAAAGTTGAGAGAGAGGACAAGGGCAAAGACGTAGGGAGATTAGGGAACCACCACGAAGACATCATAGACATCATGATAGAGACGATCATGATGAGCCCCTACTCATAGCCTGAAGTATGCTAGACATCATAGAGGCATTTAGGATTCCCACAAGGTATTTAAAGGATAGTCGAATCAAATGATTAGACATGAACAATATCCCATGATTTGAAGGGGGATACAATGCTGATCCGCAAAATCATTTACAGGCATTCCACGATGCCTGTGCCTTGCAGAATATAGATAGTGAGTGGAAAAAAGTTAAGTTGTTCCCAAGGACATTCATCAAGGAAGCAGAGAGCTGGTACCGATCCTTAGAACCGGAGACCATCAGGAGGTGGAGTACGATGCTAGAACTGTTCAACGAGAAGTATCAGACGTACTCCAGAGTGTCCAATTTGCGTAAGCAGATCCAAGGCTAGAAGCAAGGTGCACACGAACCCTTGGATGCTGCCATGGCTTGCTACTACACATTGTTACATCGTTGCCTAGGCCATGGGTACGCTAAATGGGATCAACTTCGCCACATCGTGGATGGGCTAAGGAATGAAACGAGAAGGACTCTTGGGACTTATGCCCAAGGGAAGCTTTCCCAACTTAGAGCCCATGAAGTAGAAATTTTGTTGGAGCAAGTAGCAAATGAAGAAGGTGAGCTACGAAAAAGGGAAAGTGCGGAACAGTATAACTATGATCCCTCCCTTTGAAAGAAGGGAGTGAAATTTTGTGATGAATAGGATGAGTCACCAATCGTAGAGTTGGTGAATCAAAAAAATTTGCCGATCCAAAAGTTAACAACGGAGGTATCGGCCAAAGTAGACCAAATGTGGGATTCCTTGGACTCTAGAATAGAAACAGTCTTAAAAATTATAGAAGAGTCTAAGGTAGAACAAAGTAGTGACAAAGGTAAGAAAAAGTGGAGATATTTAGGCCTTGCACATAACAAGGGTAAGGGAAAAATCACTAACTCTGATGTGGCTAAGGATTCAGATTCAGACAATGATAGTGGATGTGGGGTCTGCTACTATGAACATCCTAAGGGATGTTGCCCCATTATCTCACATCTACAAGAGCCTGGGGTGTATGAACTAAATCCAAGACTTAACCAATGGCAAACACCCCGAAGATTACCTTATCCACAAGGTAACCCAAGGCAGTTCCACCAACCCTTAACGTATTATCCAAGTGGAATGCCTCCATGGCCCATCGGATAGCATCAGTAGTGGTAATACCCACAGTCATGGGGGATGCCACCGTCATCACATCAGTACCCTTACCGGCAGCCCGATCCTTATGGTTATTATGTGCAGTAGCCGGTTTCTCCAAGTGACTCTATGAGTCATGCAACTCCCAACCATCACTACCAAGTTCGGGAGTACTTTCGAAGGAATCCTTCTCCTCTAGGAGACACTCCATACCCACACCATCCTCCTAATCCATCCGCACCTCTTCCACCACAAGTAGTTCCCGTAACACCCCCTGCTCCAACAATACAAGGGAAACTTCCTCCTCAACCGCAGCAACGTCACGCTGTGAGAGCTGTAAATATTCAACTTGTTGTTGGTTCTAACAACTGTAAAAAGAGAAGACCTTACTTCAGAACCAAAAGCCCAGACAAACTCTCACAACAATAAGTGGTTGAGGCCATGTACATGCCTCCGCCATCTAACACTTTGGAGCACCCTTCAGTCCAACAGGGTGTAACACATACGATTATGTTAATGCATATCGTAACTAATTGGATCAAGGTAGGCCACCTTCCCAGGAAACTAACTGACCCTAGGAGTCCCTTAATCTATCTACAGATCGCTGGAAATGAACCACATAGGGCTCTTCTTGACTCAGGTTCCAGAGTCAACTTAATTTCACAAAGGATGTATCATGCCTAGAACCTGCCCCAACTTAAGAAGAGCAACATTCAACTAGAGTTGGCAAACCAGTCCATCACCATTCCCTTGGGATTGGTGGAGGACATTATTACCATTTTGTGTGGTTGGTCCTACCTAGCTGACTTTCTGGTGATCGAAGTAAATAACAATGAAGGGGACTTCCCAATTATAATGGGAAGGCCATGGCTAAGCACAGTAGATGCATGCCTTAGGATCTGTGATCTTTCCATAGAAATTTCTAAGATAAAAATATGTGGAAAGATCGAGAAGAAGAAGATTCCATGCATCACATACAATGATTCATCGGGTGATGACATGGAGGGATGTTCATCTCCTCCATGTAGTAGGTCTGCCCTTGAAACTTTGCAGCAAAGATGCTTGTATGTAGCAACCATACAACCAGTAGTAGACACCACGTGGTTGATAGCTACTAGGAGGAGCAGACAAATATGCATGGAACGAACTGAGGAAACCCATGCCCTTAACAAAGGCATAGACACATTGAAATATGAGCGTCGCCAACTTCCACCCCTCAACCTAAGAACATCAGTTGGGAGAAGTTGGGCACTTCTACGAAATTCAAACAAATGCTCATTATTTTGGATCTCTCCCTTACAACTCAATCATGGGGGAGATGGCCACCTATGCTAATCATATGGGGCCCTCAGTTCTTTTTCAGTTTTTTTTACACATTTTTGTTTTACATGTTTTTGTTTTACAAATTTCTTTAACTTTTTCTATTTTTGTTTTATAACTTTCTTTAACTCTTTCTATTTTTGTTTTACAACATCGTTATACTTTTCCACTTTTTGTGTGTGTGTGTGTGTGATCCACCCTATAAGTTTGTCCCATAATAAGTGTTCGGTACGATGGTATGAACTATTTTTTATTGATTGCTAATGTTTGGTTTTTACCTTTAAGTTACAATGTTGATACTAAGGTATGTTCTTTTGATATGGTAGGTAATGAGTCCACTTCATGCATTCATACACCAAGTCTATGGTTCCTCTTAGCTTGGAAATGTGCAGAAACCCCTCCTAATAAGAACCTTAATGAATCAGTGACTAGGTACTTCTCAAACTAAGGAAGGACTCAAGGTTTGAAAAGGGTGTGACTTCAAGGGAACTTGATGCATTTGTGTTGGCCATTCGCTTGGGTGCTTGGATGTTTTCTTCTTAAGTCTTCTTGCCATTCCGATGTTACCCATTCTTTGAAAGCTGAGACAATAAAAATAATAAGTCTTTGCATGGTGTGGTCCCCACGCATAAAAATACAAAACAAAAAAAGCAAAAAGAAAAAAAAATAAAGAAAAAGAAAGAAAGAAAGTGAGGATTCAAAGCACACCCCTTAGACAAAATAATTTTGGGCTACAAGAACTGGTTATGGAACCAAAGTGTTCCCTCTAACTAAGGTCCTTCTCGCTTCCCATTCTCTACTTTTTTTCGTCGGAATGGTGGTGGCTTTTGGAGATGCATTCTTGTTACTCCAGTGGATGGTTTGACTAAGTGTATTGATGCGAAGTCACTGGATGTGGTTGGTTTGAGGCCAGAGTTGGAATGAGATTTGCCAAGTCACATTAATCATGTAACACACAAGGGGCTATACACCACCTTGTCCTTGGGATTCCATTCCATCCTCTTCTCTCCCCCCTTCTCTCCACTATTCACCTCATTGTCGGTTGTATCATTAGTATATATTTTTATAGATACATTGTTTTCTTTTTGGTAAATTCTTCCAGTTAAGACTTTAACTCTTGTTCCAAAGGACATTCCCAGAGCCTACGGACTCTTTAAATGTGGGATTGTCAGGGCATTAAGGGCATGAGCCTGCTTTGGGGAGGACCCACTGACATTCCTATTTGGAGCCTTAGTTAAATTATTTCCCTTAACATTTTGCAATTAATTTTTCTTTTTTTCATTACCATCTTGACACCTATTTTACCGATGTCCTAGTTGTCCATTTTTATTTATTTTTCTTACTTCTTTTCATACTGGAGGTTTGTGCTTAGTCATGGGGGTACGGGGCCTAATTTTTCAATTTTTCTCCTAAGCCCCAAAATTTTTCATTTTTCCTCCTAACCCCTACACATTCGGTAGTCATCACTTATATATTCCCAGATCCGTATCAACCATACCACAACCTAGCCAATGGACTTACACCAAAGCAAGGTATAATCACATTGAAATTCATTTACCCTTGCTAACATCAGACTGTGTTGTGTGTGCAAATGGCAGATATGCAAACAACAGATTAGATCTAGAGCAAACACTTGGAGTGGAGTAGTGCTGAAGTAGCGATGCAAGGAGCAGGATTGATGATGCGCTTACGGATGGACAATGAAAGGTGCAATCTACACGTTGGCAGTAACAAGACTCTTCTCTCTTCTTCTCTTCTCTTCTCTCTCCTCTTTTCTCTCAGCTGCCAAGTGTCGCCTGATGTCAATGTAATAAGGTATTCACCCTTGCTGTCATGAACACCAGTTTTGTTAAGTCTTGTAATAATGATCCGTTCACATGTCATCCCATTAGTTCCATTCCCTCAATAATTCCATACCTACCTAATATCATTGTAAAGAACTTGAGGACAAGTTTTCATTCAGTCATGGGTGTATGATGGGATGCGATATCGCATGGGCTACGATATTGCGTATGCAATATCGCGTCCACCCCGATATCGCATCCCATGTGATATCGCGTCCTCCCCTATGATATCAGGTATGCAATATCATGTCCCACCGTCATATCTATAAATAAGAGGCGGCACTCCCTTCATTTCTCATCCTAGGCTAGAAGTAGCAAAGCTCTGGCAGTTTGATCACTCCAGAGATAGATTAATTTTCCATGTGCCGGCAGTAGGAGTCCCCAAGTGAACGGATCTTTATTCGAGCAACTTTGTACCTGAATGCAAGTTGTGTATGGCAATAAAGATGAGCTTTGTAGATAAACCTTGCAGTACATGGATAGGTTTTATTACTTGTTATTTATTACCTGTTGTTAGTGCGGTATGAGTACAACTTGATTACAAGCATTGACGAATGTGTACGGCTAATCAAGGAATCGGCTACTCATCGCGATTAGGCTAGATCGTGGGATAAGTACGACTTGGCTAGGAGCACCTACAGGTGTGTACGACTAGTCAAGGAATTGGCTGCTTATCACACTTAGGCTAGTTAGGTGCCTCAGTACGACCGCTTTAAGCACGTGCGTTACATGTGGTGATCCTAGTAACGATTAGCGTTTGGTAGCCATAGTTGCGTAGTTCAGGGTGTGTACAGTAAGTGGGAACGGATGCTGATGCTAGTTAATTTAGACTTAGGTCCTTAGTTAGAGTTAGTTAGCTTTCTCAGCCCTTCACCCTCATAGCTTAGGAGAAAAACCATAAAAGACCAAAAAAATCATATACCTCGGACTTACTTAACCATACACTGTGACAACAACAAGTAAGTCTGGGAAGACAACGAATGATTAACCCCAAGTGTTCCATGGGGCATTTAGGCATTTAGTCTATGGAGTTTGACCAGATCACGCGTGCTACGCTCGTTTCGTATGGTTGAGTGTAGGGGTACGTCGCCACTCATCAATCAGTATAGATGCAATGTTGTCATATCCTAGGATCAATCCCAATGAGTTCAAGTTATGACCAAGAAAATTCTATTGACCATTTGTTAACCACCTTTAACAACTTCTCTTTTTGTTTAGAAGCAAGGTTAGCATTAATTATTACCAACTTTCCATTTTCTAGGAAATCATACTCCATGTTGGTAGGTAGAGTTTTCAACTCTCAGAGCTCCTATTTGAAGCTTTCAAGAATTTCCAACTCTCCCTAATAAGTATCATTAGGTTCATCATCAAAGAGTTGGCAATGAACTTGCTCTAATTCATCTATGCCTTCAACATAGGCACTTATTAAGCTCTTAATTGGTTCCATGCAAAGTGTATTGCTCTTAGGATTAGCTATTAGCCACTAGGTACCCTCTTGCTTTGTGGCTACTGTATACAGGCACCTTTGAATTTCTATCTCATCTGCATCCTGTCTGCATGTTGGGATTGATGTACTTTTTATGGTCCATAGTTTCTACACACATTTGCACCCTATATCACTATACGTAATGCCTAGAACTCTCCTCTTCTCGATTTTTTCAAATGTATTTTTCTTGAAAATCACCAAGGAAAGGTCTCTGATGCTTAGTCGTACATCAATGGTACTTAGCCAATCCCTTCTCATAATGATTGGAAATTCCCCCTTGCAATTATCAACTCAAATCACTAGAAAGTCAATAAGATAGAATCACCTATAGATGGTGGTCACAATGTCCTCCATTAGTCATAAGGAAATAGTGATGGACTAGTCTGCCAACTCAAGATAGATGTTACTCTTATTAAGTAGAGGTAGGTTTCGAGCTTTGTACATCTTATGAGAAAGCATATTAACATAAAAGCATGAATTTAAAAAATATTTGTAAGGCTCATTCCTAGTGATTTGCAGATAGATTAAGGGACTCCTAGAATCATATCTATTCCTTGGAAGGTGACCAGCCTTTATTCAATCGATTACAACATGGATTAGCATGGTGATATGCACCTTGGATTGTATTTAGTTTGAAGGGGACTCAAATGGATTGGATGTAAAGGATGAGGGAGAAGCAAGGCTATTAGCCGCATAATTTTGTGAGGGCTTTATAGGACTATTGGTTTGGAAGAATGTTCTTTTTTGAGATTTGATTTCTGAACCACTCAACTAAGGAGCCAGCTATAAGTTAATAGCCCTTATAGCATTACATTTCTATGGCTGGGTTGGAATTTTTCCCAGCATTGATGGAGTAGGTGATAATTGCATTGAAGGTAGAGGGTCATGTACAAAAGAATGAGGAGGATGATAAGGATATGGGGATTCCCCTCTTGGATATGGAGATTGAGCTCTATAGCATTCAAGAGGCTAGTAGTGATGTTGGACTGAGACATGACTAGAAGATTCACATGGAGAAATGGACTATTAAACATAGTACCCATATGGATTAGATTGCTGATAAGGATACTACTACATTGATGATGGCATCCCCCATGACTGTGGATGCTACCACTAATGATACTATTCATGAGGTTGTGGTGGAGCTCCATTTGAATAGTAAGCATGTTGTTGGTGCAATTGCCTTGGGTTTCCTTGAGGATAAGGTAACTTTTTAAGTGCTTACCTTCTTGCCAATCTAGGATTTAGAGTGTACACCTTAGACTCCTACAAGCATAACAAACTGAGGCAACATCCATTAGGATGTTCATATTAGTAGATGTTACATCCACCATCATCATCTATTTTAGATTCCACAACCTCCTCTACTACAGAAACCTTACTCTTACCCCTTCAATGGCATGTTCAGTTTTCTTCCTTCCTTTGTGATCATGGTCATTACTTTGCTCTTTGGATGCCTCTATTATTTTCATAGTTTGGAACTTTTCATCCAAAGATTCCTACATTTTGTCTACCTTAGCTGAAATTTTAGAGATAGATTTCTGAATTGGCAAGGTTTTTCATTACACTAAATCTCAAGTGGTGCCTTCTCCTCATTGTCATAAAACCAAACTTCATTTTTTTGCTAGAAGGATCTTGATTGTACTCCTCAGAATTTTCCCTTTTTCTAAACTCTCCTTCCTCCTTGGCAGCCTACTCTATCAACCTTTGAATCTAATGGACCCTTAATTCTGAAAGTCTCCCTTGGCCATAGACCCTCAGAGTTCTCCTTGTTTTTGTTCAAATCCCATCTATGATATGGCAAAGCTACTTCCATTGAGAATAACCATGGTCAAGACATTGATGCAAAAGGGAATAGTACCTACCCATGACTACGATGTGACATCCTATTCCCAGATGTTATGGAAAATGTTAAATATATGATATATTAGACATTATGTGTACAAAAAAAATATACTAAATGTGAATATATGTGATATTTGATCTTATGTATGAAGGAAATAATAGAGAAAATGCAAAAAGAGAAAGAAAAGAATGCTTTATTGATATGGAATAGTTTATCCAAATCATGCTTTGAGAGTATTCCTTAGGATTTTCTTTCTTTAGCATTTATCCCTTGAAGGCAAACTAGTACTGCCACCAAAGTTAGGCCTATAAGTCGACCAGAAAAGATGGCTAGTCCACTTTCTATTTCACTTCACCCAGCTCATGTGGCTTGCCTATACTGGCTCTACCAAACCTTCCTTAGCATGACCTCTAATCCAAGGTATAAATTCCTTAAGTCAAACACCCAAAAGTTACCTCAAGAGACATGTCCATTATTACAATGCACCCTTTTGGGCCTTAATTACAATTGCCCTTTTGGGTCTTGTTATTATAACAATAACACTTTTTATGGAAAGGCATCATTTTTATTAGGTAGTAGCATTAGTTTGGAATGAGGATGTGAGAATCTAACCCCCTTAGGTTTCGTTCGTCCTCTAAGTCCACAGTCTATATCTTTTATCTAGCTTCAATGTTTTCTTCCAAGATCCTGTGCTCTAATAATTTGATTTCTCCTTTGAACTTGAAGTTGTTTCTTATGTATTTTGCATTAAAAATGTATGTGAGAAGAATATATGGAAAATTAAATATTACTTTATTATTATTTACCTCATTTTCTAAGATAATGACAATAGATAAATTAAATACCTACCAACCACCAATCATTAGTCTAACCAAGGTCACACAAAGTGTAACTCATATCTGGTTATCCAAGTGAATGTAGGGAAAATTATTTATTTTATGTAACTCAATATATTAGATATTTTACTTATCTAATTAAAATATAAATTAAATAATAAAGAAAATTATGAAAATCATAAATAAAAGTAAGGATGAGATACTTCATAATCTTGATCAACCTTATAACTTAATGGAAGTAATTGTAATTCTACCATAAGTGGTATATTATCAGATGGTCTTATTCAAGATGGCAAGGCTTGATCTTGATTCTTCTCAACTTCATCTTTAGAAATTAACTCTAGTAACTTGGTAACTTAGAAAAATTTGACATCGTACCAAATATAATCCAAAGTCTTAATGAAGAATGTTGTTAGTCCATCTTCATTAATCATTGCAGAGAAATTGGTAAACTATGATTCTTGATGACCACTATCCATCAACATCATCTATTTCTAAATTTTATTAATTTGATTTGTCTACTAAAGATTCAAAGTAAGCAAAATATGCACTAGCCAATGGTATTACATGTTGAATTGATGGAAACATCTTCTTCAAATTAGGTTCATCTTCCAAGGATTCCTTTACATATTCTTATTTTAAGAATTGATAGACATCACTTCCAATATTTGCATTGAAGTCTCCACAAAGAATAAATAGAACTAGATCAGTATAACTTAGAAATAACTTATTCTTCAAACTTTCTTCTATTTTCTTAATCAAGTATGCTCTTTAACATAATCTAACATTGAAATATGTTGGTTTGGTAATCAAATGTGTGTTAACCATGCACACATATCTTCCTGATAGATGAAGTTTTAGAATTACTGCCAAGGCTATGTGATTTTTTCAAAATATTAACTATTCTTTCATTTCCATTACTTAAAGTTCTAGAATTTTAAAAATCATATTTTCTAAGCATCATTCAAACCTTTATATCAATTCAAACTTGGCTTCTTTATAAATGTGGGAAGCTTTGGATGAAAAATTTCAAAGTACTCTAAAAATTGCAAAAGAATACAAAGAACAAGGTAGTGATCATGATCATAGAAAAAGGAAAGAAGTTGAACATGCCTACCAAAGGGGTAAGGCCAAGGCTGCAATAGTAGAATAGGTTGTGGAGACAAAATTAGATGATGGTGGTGGGTGTGACATCTACCAATATGAACATCCCAAGGGATACCTTATTATGTAACACTTATAGGAATCTAGGGTGTATGCTCTAAATTTTAGACTAGCATGAAGGCAAGCACCTAGAAAATTACCTTATCCCTAAGGCAACCTAAGGAAATTCTACCAACAACAATAGGCTTATAATCCAAGTGGAGCTCTACCACAACCATATTAGTAGTATTAGTAGTGGAAACACCCATAGTCATTAGGGATGCCACCACCAAGGTAGCAGTACCCTTACAGGTAACTAAATCATATGGGTACTATGTTTAGCACCAATGTCTCTATGTGACTCTTCTAGTCACACTTCGTTTTAGCATCACTACTACCCTTTAGAGCATTACAGAATTTATTCTCCATCTACTAGAGAGGAAACCCCATATACCTACCACCCTTCTCATCCTTTAGCACATTCTCCTCCACCCTCAACCCAATTACCAGCTACTCCATCCATGTAGGGTGAGCTTCCAGCCTAGTCATAACCATGTAATGCTACTAAGGTTTCTAAATTATAGTCAATTCCTTAGCTGAGTGGTTTGAAACTAGAATCTCATTAAACATTATTCTTTCCAACCAATAGCCCTACTAAACCCTCACCTACTCTCCTTCATCCTCTACTTCCATTCCTTTCAAGATCCCTTCAAACCAAATGCTTCCCAAGATCTTCATAGTTATGTAACCCACATTGTATTTGATTGGATCAAGGCTAGAAACCTTCCTAGAAAAAGATCGATTCTTGGAAGTCTAATCTATTTGTAGATTGTTGGGAATGAACCATGCAAGGATCTTCTTAACTCAAGTTCTAGAGTTAATATGATTTCTCACAAAATGTACAATGCCTCGAACCTACCTCCTCTCAAGAAGAGCAACATCCATTTAGAATTGGTAAACCATTCCATCATCATTCCATTGGAACTGGTAGAAGATATTGTGACCACTATCTATGTGTGGTCTTATCCTATTGATTTCCTAGTAATGAACGTTGAGAACTGCAAGGGGGACTTCCCAATCATTATGGAAAGGGCTTGGTTAAGCATTGTTGATGCACAACTGAGCATCATAGATCTTTTCCAAGAAATTTTCAAGGAAAATGCATTTAGAAAGATCAAGAAGAAATGAGTTTTGTGCATTATGTACAATGATACAAAGTGCAACTATGTGCAAAAACTCTAGTTTGTGAAAAGAGCTTCCATTTCTACATTCAAACAGTGTGCAAATGAGGCAGATATTCAAAGGTTCCTGTACACAACAGCCATAAAAATAGGAGGATACCCAGTGGCTGACAATTGATCCTGGAAGTAGCACACTTTGCATGGAACTTGATAAGAGCCTAACATGTGCCTATGTTGAAGGCATGGATAAACTGGATCAAGTTCATTACCAACTCTCTAATGATGCAAATGAGATACTTATTGGAAAAAGTTGGAAATTTCTAAAAATTTTAAACAAGAGCCCTTAGAGTTGAAACTCTACCTACCGACATTGAGTATGCATTTTTGAAAAATGAAAAGCTGGTAATCATTATGCCAACCTTTACTCTTAAATAGAAATAGATGTTGTTAAGGGTGATCAACAAATGGCCAACAACCTTTGCTTGCTCATATCTTGAACTCATAGAGACTAATCCTAGGATATGCCAGCATTGTATCTAGACTAATCCAGTCATGAAGCCAAAGAGGTAGCCATAGTAGCAGTTAAATCCCAAATTGAAATAGATCGTTAAATAGGAAATCAAATAACTCCTCAAGGTAGGACTTATCTATCTCATTGCAAATAGTGAGTGAGTTAGCCCACCTATGGTTGTGCCAAAGAAAGATGGCAAGTGAAGGATCTACATTAATTTCCATCTATTGAATATGATAACATCCAAAGTTAGCTTTCCATTGTCATTTGTGAATCACGTGTTGGACACTATATCTAGGCATTGCTATTATAACTTTGTATATGGTTATAGTGGCCATAACCAAATCCAAATTGTACTAAAGGATCAATCCAACACTCCTACAACATTTTAATGCTTGGTCTTGAGAAGCTTTCAACAACAAATTGGTTGTACGATGAAAGTATTCATGGATGACTTCTCCACCTATGGCATCACATTTGAGCAAACCTTGGAGTTCTTGAGAAAATGTTTAAAAGGTGTGTGGAGATAAATCTTTAGCTCAATTAGAAGAAGAGCCATCTAATGGTCCAGGAGGGCATTATACTAGGGCATTAAATTTCTTAGGTAGGGATTGAGGTGGACCCTAAAAAGATAAGGATCATCCAAGGAATAAGTAGCCAACCAAAAATCATTAAAGATGTTCAGTCATTTCTTGGACACACTGGCTACTACTGGCATGTTATAGAGAATTTATCTAATATTGCAAAACCATTGGTTGAGCTTACAAAGAAAGATGTTCCATTCATCTAGACTAAGGAATGTGAAAATGCATTCCAAAGCCTAAAGCCGAAGCTTATAAAGACTCTAATTCTACAAGAACCTAACTAGTTTAGACTATTTCATATAATGATAGATGCATCAAATTATGCCTTGAGAGCCATGTTTATGGAGTTGGACAACAAGAAATGTCCATATTACATCCACTATGTAAGTTGAAGCATTGTGGGTGCATAACAGAATTACACCACAACAAAGAAAGAACTAATGATGGTAGTGTATACTCTAGAGAAGTTTAGGCACTATGTGCTTGAACACAAATTGTTTGTGCATACTAATCATAATGTCATTTGCTTCCTTATGAATAAGCCAACAGTGAACCCCCATATCATATTGTGGCTGGTGATCTTGGAATAGTTTGATCTTACAATGATAGATCGAAAGGAGACTGAGAATGTGGTTGTTGATCACTTATGTTGGTTATGATTAGATAATAAAGAGGAGAGCCCACTCTTTGACCAATTCCTGATGAACTCCTCTTTTTGGTGCAATAAATGAGTAACTGCCCAATGAACCAAAATGGTATGATGGCATCCTCACTTATCCTCTCACTCAAGAGATGCCAAAAGATCTAGACTATAGGAAGAAACAATTATTTCTTCATTAGGCTAAACACTTCATGGAAATCAATGGATACCTTTACAAGGCATGCATCAATGGCCTAGTTCATTGGTGTTTACTTGATGTTGATCAACTACATGTTCTCCAGGATGCTCATGAGGGTCCTTGTGGGGACCAATATATTGGAAGACACATGGCCATTAACATCCTAATGGTAGGACATTATTGGCCAACCATCTTAGGGATGCCCACCAGTTTTTTTGGTCTTGTGAATGATGTCAATAAGATGGTGGGATGAATGCTTGAATGAAGGAACCTCAATAGTGGATTCAACCACTAGAACCCTTCAACATCTAGGACATTAACTTCATGGCTTCCATAATGCCCATGTCAAATGAAAAGGTGTACATAATCATTGTTGTTGATTACTACATAAAATGGGTAGAAGCAACAACCATCATTGACTGTACATCATCTATTGTTGCATAGTTTATACAACAAAATGTTGTAAATAGGTTTGGGGTGCCATGTGCACTGATTTTTGACAATGGAACCTATTTTATAGGCACTATGTTTTGTAACCTTATGCAATGCTTAGGGGTTGAATATAAACTAACACCCTACAACCCCTAAGCGAATGGTCAAGCAAAAGTTACTAATAGGGATATCATAAAGATCCTGATAAAAACTATTAGTAAATCTAGAAGATATTGGAGCACAAAACTAAATAATACCCTCTAGGCATATCGCTCAACATGAAAACTTCCTATAGGCTATGCTTCTTATGAGCTAGTATACTAAAAATTACTAACTCTACCTATCTAATCTGAGGTCCATACACTTTCAACAACCTATGACTTAGACCTTGATCTTATCCTAGCACAAAAAAAAAACTAATCAACTTGAATGTGCTATATGAAAATAGATTGGTAGCCCTATCCTTGAATCAAGTGCATAAAGCATTCAATAAACAATGCCATGACCTTAGGATAAGGAAAGTGAATTTCAACTTGGAGACAAGGTCCTCTACTGGAACCCCATACATGTATCTCAACGAACTAAGTTCCAAATGTTGTGGAAAAGGCCTTATAAAATTTACAAAACCTTTCCTTCTAGGTTCATGTTGATCTAAAAACCTAAGAGCCTAAACAAAAAGTAACTAGTCAACACACAACAAGTCAAACCTTTCCCTAAGCCCAAGCTATCCAATGGTAGTAATGCCTCAGGGATGGACAACCTTGCTCAATCTTTTGAATCTCATCCTTTCAACTCAATCATGGGGGATATGACCATCTATGCTAATCAATAAAAGTGGCTCCTTAGTTTTTTGTTTCATGCTTTTTTTACACTCTTTTTATTTTTATACCATTTTTTGTTTTACACTGTTACTTTTCCAAGGTTTTTTTTCACAATATCATTCATATGTTTTATTTTTCTTGAATATTTTATAATTTCCTTAATATTTTTCTTTATTTTTGTGTGAATTTTTCTTATTTTCTAATAAAATTACTTTATTACCAACAAGACACAATGATGCTATAGTTGTTTACTAATGGTGGTTTGTAGTTAATGTTTTTGATTACAAATGTCTAGTTTCTTTTTTTAAACTTTGATGATCGATAACTAAGATAGGTTTCTTTTCCATGAAATAAGTAGTGAATCCATGTCATCCATCCATTCACCTACTCTATGGTTTTCCCAATTTTGGAAATATGAGGTCCCTTTTTCATTAATAAAGCTTTAACAAACTTGTTATCTTGGCAGCTTCCAAGCTTGGAAAAGATTCAAAGGTTTGAAAAGGATGTGACTTCAAGGGGATTCAATACCATTTCTACCTCTCTACTTGCTTGAGTGCATGTGTGTTTTCATGGATTTCTTACTATTCTATGTCAACCAATAACAAGAAGTTAAATAAGTCTTTGCATGGTGTGGTTCCCATCCAAATATTCATGAAAAGCATAAAATGTTCAAAAAAAAACAAACATGATGGAAATTCAAAGCACACACCTTAGACAAAATAAATGGGCTATAAGCACTAGTTATGGTACTAGAAATACATATTAACCATGCTTGAAGATCCCTTTAACTAAGGCCCTTTCTCACCTCCTACTTCTCTTCTCTTCTTAAATAAGGAACAATGGTTGTTCATGGGAGAATTCTTGTATCTCGAGGAGGTGGACCAGTCCAAGAGTGATAATGTGAAGCCACTAAAAGTGGTTGGTTTTGGTTTGGACTAAGGTTGGACTTTATTAGGTTATTTAAGCATGAAACTCACAAGGGACTTCATGTGACCATGATTGGAACATCCATTCCATTCTCTATCTCATCCATCAATTCTCTCCATAACTCACCTCATTGTTGGTTCTTATGTTTTTGTTTCATGTCTTAGTTTGATGTGTTAAAATTCTAAGGTAGATTCCTTAGGTTTTAATCCTTAACTTTTCATAACCATTAATCAACTATGGGGCCCATGGACTTCTTAGTTAAGGTTATGATAGGATAAAAAAATGCATGTGTTGCTATGTGGAGGACCCACTTACATATCTTGTGGTTTGGTTAGTTAAGTCCCTTACCCTTACATATTGCTACAATAAAATCTTGCATGCACTCCATCATGCATCCAACTATGTGCTCCTTAAGGCATTTTTCTTCATAAAATCTCATTCTCTAATCATTTTTCAATTTTCTAAACTTCAAACCCTCTTCTAATATTTTAATCATGTTCATGTATTTTTGGGCTTTCATTTAAGCCTCATTTCATGAGAAAACTTCTTATTTTTTATTACTTTTAACAAAGTCAATGATGATCAATAGCTGCGTCAACTAAGCCTTGTTGATGTAGCGCAAAAATTCTATAAATACCGCCCAACAATTTGAAATTTTTGTCATTTGCTTCAAAATAGGAGGGGATTTTTTGCAATTTCTCAAAGCCCAAAACCTTCTAGAGCCCATAAATTTCATACTATTTGTCCAAATCACTTCATTCTTTGATCTTATAACTACTAGAGGTAAGCCCTTAGTCATGGGGGCCACAACCCTTAAGGTTTCTAACGTTTTTTAAAAAATTTCTAACTCCCCCAAATGGGTAATGAATAGATTAATATTAAGCCATCAATTTTTGAGAGTTTAACCATTCCAACAAACTCTAGTGAATCTAAAATTAATTATTAATATTAAAATGAGAATAACATAATAATTGAAATAATCAAATTGGCCATGATCACAGCTTAACCAGGTGTAACTTTTCCAAAGAGATAAGGTATTCCAATTATTTCAAGTTGCACATTAAATGCTAACCCTTGGTCATGTTGTGATCACAGATGGTACCATGACCAAGATGACCATAGGAAGGAGAACCATCCCAACAATAGGAAAAATGATCCAAAGTTGGAAGGCAACAGCAAGAACAAGTCCAGGAGCAGGTAGTAGAAACTCACACAATGGGACCTCTTTAGGAGGAGGCTAAAGTGGAATCTATCCAACAGATTCCTAAAGAAGAGGCTATAACTGAACAATATTAAAGAGGAGAGGCACCAGGGCCTATACCAAGACTTTAGGACACATTGACATAAGCTTGCCTTGATACAATCAAGCCTTGTGATATCTAATGCTTAGTTCTCCAAGAATTGAACTTTGGACCAATCTTAGAACATGCTACACCAGAAGTTAAGATGCAATTGCAAAACTCTCCCATGTAGCTAATCATCACTTCCAGTGGGGAGTGGTACATGGAAGAGACATATCTCTTCTAGAATAATAGAAAGGCAAGAGCCACTATGAGAATCAAAACCATATAGGTTTCCTACTTGGCAGAAGCTATTACATAGGCTCTTAGTCTACTTGATTCTAGAACCAATTTGGTAGAGATCTCCATGCAAGTAGATCCAAAGGAAAAAAGGGAGTGGACCTAGTAGTGTTATGGGGTTGACCGCAAGGAGTTTGGCACACACATACTAGTGAAGCTCATATACTTCAAGATAGTGGCCCAACAAGGTGACTACTTTCTCCACATGTGCATGTGCCACTTTAAGTGAGAAATGTCTTGTAAACCTTCCATAGCTAATCTATCTAGAGATAGAAAAGTGCTTCAAGGAAAATGAAGATGGAAGGAAGACCTTGCACTTTTCATGCCTTGTCAAAAAACTTTGTAAAAGGGTAGGGATAGTCTGTTATGCAAATGACACATTCAAGCATACGTCCATTGCCTCCTGGTCTAAAATGATTAAAGACAAGATCCCGTCCATGTCTAAAGAAGAGAAGTAGCAATTGTTGCCTCCACCACCCACATAGGAAACAATGTTGGAGGCCTATGTAGCGATTGAGTGCCTCTGCAAAATCTGAGAGTAGCTCTTGCATGAACAAGAGCAGCAAGTAAGAATAAGTGGATGGGGATCCATCTATGCACTATCCTGCAATGAGTCTCCTTAACGAAGTGCCTTAAATAATTAGTCAAACGGAGGGAAGAGGGCCAATATTCTCAACCCAAAGAACATAGCTACTCACAAGGTCAAATCCTAATGCCCAAGAGGTAATGATGTCTCTTTTGCAATAACAGAAATTTCTAGAAATATTTTATAATGTAGCTATCATTTTGGTGTGCTTGGAGAAGGTCGAAGAGATGACTTTCTTGGTGATGCAGCACCAAGGGTAGGAGACAATAGTAGACGTGGTTATTGATCAGATCACCAAAGTATCAAATGTACTTGCGACATCTATACTAGATGTTTCTACACCTAAAGATGTGCAAATATCTACAAGAACTGTTAGTGGTTGATTGAGTGTAGCCCAGCATGAGGAGTTTCTATACCAATTGGTGGAAACTAAGCAATTAATTCCAGATATCTTTGATTTTCTAGATAACATCATTGCAACCTAGTTAGAGCTACTTGAAGTAAAGGGAAAATGCATCATTCTGGAAGGGCAACTTAAGATGGCTCAAGCACAAAACCAATAGTTGGTCATAGAGGTAGCCAAATTAAGAGCCCACCTTGCTGATCCTACACTTCTCAACCCTGCAAGGACAAGTGATGAATCTTTTCAACAGCTTTAAGATAGACTTAAATAGGTTGAGGTGGGGATGGTATTGGTCATCTTTGACTAGTCCATGGTTGAGGCCAAGACATATTTAGCTTAGAAGGACTTGGTCCAGACACATCTAGAGAATGAGATGTTGACAATAGAGAATCATCACTTGCAGAATGTTGATGTGAAAAAATAACAAATGCAAGAATTCATCCATCAATAGTAGGAGTAGCTAGCTAGGGTTTATAAAATTTTCAATAGAAAATAGAAATCTCTCTATGGAGGAATTTCATGCCTTATGCCAAAAATTTGCAATTAAGATTGCTACCTGGAAGAATGAGGCTATCAAATTTAAGAGAGTCAAGAAGCACTATAGAGATTAGATTGGCCTATAGAAAGAAGTTAATGAAAAACACATCTAGATGACTAAGGAAAAAGTTAATGAGATCCTCCAATAACTCCAACAAGGCAAAGAGGTAGGGAAAACTATCATTTATGGGATAGATGCCTATAACAAAGTGGAGATCCACATAAAGGAGTTGCAAATTGAGAACATGATAGAATACACTGAACTCGGCAATCTCTGATCTGGAAACTTGGCAATGCTAACTACCAAATGGCTATGGTTAGAGTTAGAGAAGTAAGTGACTATCTCATACTTATTATATGAGGGAGAGTTTAAGCACCACAAGAAAACCAAGCAAAAGCTTGAGACTGCAAATGCTAAACTTGAAGTTCTCAGGGCAAGATTCACTAATAAAAGATCAATTGCTAAGAACTTGGCCAAAATAATGAATGATTAAGGGAAACTGTAGACTGCGATCAAGGTGTTTAACATCAAATGCAAAAACTTTGCTATCTAGTTTGTTAATGCTAAGGAGTTGTCTCCAACAATGCCTTATCCTTGGGATGTGCCCATTCTAGCCCACATTGGTGAAGCTACACGGACCATGCATTACCCCAGGAGTAAAGAGGAGAAGATAAAAACATTATTAGATGCTTTCCATCTTCCATTGAAAGTTGTAGTCATGTATACCTAAAGAGAAAGTCCTTTAGAACCTTAGGAGCCTACACTGCCTGGGATCATTTAATCTTCTTCATCATCTACATGACATCAAATGAATTGTGTTTGTCAAATTTTTTCCTAGTGTTCAATTTCTAGTCCTTAACACTAAAACATTTTGTAATGATTGTATATCTGTACACTCGGGCACTTAACATTTGTTTGTGTTTATTTTTATTTGTCATGTGTCTATTGTTAGTCAATGACTCCATACTTTTCCAAATTTGTAAAGAACTCAAGGACGAGTTTTCATTCAATCATGAGGGTATGATGAATCATAAATTGGCTACATTGATTGGGCCCTATCGACTAGGTCTTGTTGATGCATGATTTAATGCATTGACTTGGGCCCATTGAGTAGTGTCTATTTTTGAATATAAATATGTGCCCATCCACCAAACGTATGGAATATATTATCATAGTTGTAGCAGAGCTCTTGCAGTTTTGTCATAGTTGTGGTTTGCAAATCTCCTTCCACATTATGGTAGGAAATGATGAAAGACAAAGCACCTACCAAACCTTAACAAGAGGAACAATGACAATCACCACCACTTATAACATCAAAGATGATATCAAAAATTATAGTAGCTACAAAATGCTTCAAGAAATTTAGAGAAAATAATTTGCAACAACAGCAAGCCTTTGGAGGTGGTGACGAATCTTCAGTTTATAGATCGGTCATGAGCCATCAGAATAAGGTCACAAGAACCATTAATTGGTTGTATGTAGAAATGACTCTGTTGTTCTATTCACAAAGAAACAAGGCACACATTCACTCTAATCCTAGTACTATAAAATTCATTATTTCCATACCAAGATAAACATTTTTTGAAATTTTTAGAAATGCAGCAATATTTTCTATGATATTGGAAGAAGGTGAGGGAGTGACGGTCCTAGTTTTTCCACACAAGGACTAAGAGACAATAGAAAAGGTGGTGTAGATCAAATTAAAGAAGATCTAACTACTCCTACAACATTTATCCCTAATTTTTCTACCATGGCAGATTTATAAGCATTAGTAGGAGTAGGGAGAAAAGGGATGACTGTAGCTCAACATGAAGAAGTATTGGAGTGCCTAGTGGAAGCCATGCAACCAATTTCTAAAATCTTTGTTCTCCCAATAGATATTTCAGTTAGCCAATCATTATTTCTAAAGATAAGGGATAAGCTATTCATTGCGAATGCACAACTTGAGGAGACCACCATTAGCAATCGATTATTACCCATCAAGTTTGTAGAATTCAAAGTCTGCTTATTAGACCCTACCATCCTTAGGCTAAAGCTTACTAGAGATAAATCTTTCTAATAGCTTCAGCACAAATCACAAGATGCCTAGAATGCAAATGATATGGAAATCTTTGATGCATCATTATCAAAGGTAATGATGAATTCCTTTAGCCATGACCTTCAACAAGTTCATGAGGAAAATTAAGTGCTAACCCAAGATAATCATTATCTATGAAATGTTGAATAACAAAAGGGCCATATGGTTGAATACATCCATTAGTAGCAAGAACAAATTTCCAAATGAAACCTTGACTTAAGAAGATTGGCTATGGGTAATAGAAATCTCTCAATGAAAAAGGTTCATTCCCTTCGCTAAAAGACAACAATTGATATCACTACTTGAAAAAATAAGGTCCTAAAGTATAAACAAGTCAAAAATCATTATAGGAACTATGTCGAGATGCTTAAAGAAATTAATGAGAAAGAAATCAAGTTAGCAAAGGAAAAGGTGAATGAGGCCCTCTAGCAACTCTAACAAAGAGGTGATGTATGGCAACCCATCTTTGATGGCCTTAACACATACAGTTAAGTAGAACTCCACCTAAAAGAGTTGTAGATTGAAGAGATGACATAATACATGGAACTCACAACCTTTGATATGTAAACATGACAATGTTGATAGTAGGAAGGCCCAAATAAGAATTAGAAAAGTAGGTGACCAACTCTTACCTCCTCTATAAGGCAACGTTTGAGCTCCACAAGGATATCAAACAAAAGTTAGAAATGGTCAACGCAAATCTTGAATTTCTTAGAAGAAAATTCACTTAATAAAGATTAGTATTTGAGAAATTGGCCAAAGGAATAAGTTACTACCAAGAGTTTCTAAACCTTATCTGTATGTTTGACTTCAAATTTAACAATTTGTAGCTTGGTTTTCTAAGATGAAGAAGATGTTTTCCACATTATCCTACCCCTTGGGATATACCAATACTAGCACATCTAGATGAAGCAACTTGGATCATTCATGATCCATAGGGTAAGGAAGAAAACATAAAGACACTTCTAGATGCTTTCCAACTTTTGATAGTAGCAATAGGGCAGCCTAGGCTCCAACATAGCAAGGACCTGGTGAAGAACCCTCTACACTATAAAAGCCTTCACCTCCATGCATGATGTGAAGAATTCATCTCATCTTGATACCTCCAACATGCACCTATCATTTTTGTCAAAGTGTCCAAATTATTTGTACATTGCATCAATTTTATATCCATGTAAATTATAAATTAAAATGACACCCAAAAATTTTCATACTTCCCCAAATTTTGTAACAAACTCAATCACATTTTGTTCAAGGATGAGTTTTTGGTCAATCATGGGGGTATAATTAAGTATCAATAAGTTAGCTATGTTGATGCATGGTTGTCAACATAGCCTTGTCAATGCATCTTAAGATGCATTGACACATGTGTGTTAATGTTGACCCTTCCAAAGCCTATATATGTATACATGCCAACCACATTTAAGACATCTTTTTTCATTCTCTTAGCCAAACTCTTGCATTTGTCTTCTGTAGGACTTAGTAAAATTTCCCTCTAAGTACCTACAACATGGATTGAATTGATTATACAAAATTTTATTCAAGTGTGAGATGTACCTAGACATAGTTACATGAATGAAAAAAAAATTAAGATTTCTTCTTTCCATTGAAACACTTGTATTAGTTTAAGTTTCCTTTTAAGGAGTTTTCTTTACATGTGGTTTAGTTTCTTATACTTGGGTGTTAATATCTTACTTCATAAGTAACATGAGTATGACCACTTCGAGCATAATGTACTAATGATCGGTAATCCTAGTAGTAAATACTTCGTATGTCCAATAGTAAGCACTTGGTAATCCAATGGTTAGTGTATACATTCAAGATGTGTACTGAAAGTGTTCCTTTCTTAGTACATTTTAAAACAATAAATATAGATATCTTGCACCTTGATCATACTTTGTCATACAAATGAAGTTAACACAAGTGATGATTGGGAAGATAATGACCAATAACCTTATGTTTTTACTATGTAGGACATAAGCCACTTAGGTAGAAGGCATCCATGAAATTCCACCGAATCACATGTACATGCTTATGATTCATATGGTTGGGTCTAGGCTATGCATCAAAAGAATTTGATTTGTAGAAGTGAGGAATCGAGGATTTGTGATTCTAAACATATTTTGGTACATGTACCTTAAAAAAAGTGGGGACATGTCCATAGTTGGGAACATGATAGAGAAAATTTAAATATATTACTTTTTTAAAAAAATTAAATCTCATATATCATAAAAAACATTATAGAATATAGAATAAGTACAATGTAAATTCAAAATATTTTTAATGCTTAAAAATTGCACAGATCATTGCAAATATTACATTAAGTATTAAGTATCATATTTGTTATAAAATATTTCAGTATTACCATATATATGTGTGTGATAATGTTACAAAATTATCTATCTTTTTCCAAATCATGAAAGAGTTTCTTGCCAAAGCTTAGAAGCTCTCACATTATTCAAATTCTATTTTTTAGGCTATTTTCTTTGCTTGTTCTACTCTAAAGAGTAAATTTGTAAAACCTACTTCATTTTGTTCTATGTAATTAATATCATTTGCATGGTAATCATCTTCATCAAGGACTAAATCATCAATATTAAGATTCATTACTCCAGGAACATTAACTAAGTTAGTAGAATAACTTTCTATATCATCAACTATTACAACATCATCATCTTCTGGATTAACATCTCAACAAAGATCAAGTGATTTCCTATAGTTTATTTTATTTCTTTCTTCTAATCTAATCATGCTATGAATAAATACAAAAGTTTTAGCTCTTTTTGGAGTAAGACTATTTCTTTTTATAGGATGAATGAAAGAATATGTTAACCAATTTCTTTCAACAATAGAAGAAGATACAACCTACATAAATGATAAAAACAAGAATGAAATTTTGCATTGTTAAAAGATTCATTTATAAATCATTCAAAACTTCATCAATAAAAAAACTCATTTAAAGATTCAAACCTAATAGCACACTAATCATGGTGTTTATATAATGCATAATGATATATAAACCATTACTATTTCAAGTTTTCAAACATCGCATTACATAAATCTATTAAGGAAATTAATGTGTATTTATATTTATTATATGTTTAATGAAAAACTAATATTATTACCTTATAAAGAAGCTTCACTACTGAATTTTGAAGTCTAGGAGTATCTCCACCATGCAAACTCCACCATCTAGCTGGATATTCTTGAGCTATTCCATCTATATTAGATATAGCATCTTGACATTTAAATGCTTTTGTATGTCCTTTAGTAAATTGAAGCCATTCATTTCTAATTAAGCTAGCCTCACAAGATGAATATAATTGTTTAACATACTCTAAGAAACATGTTCTTACATCAAAATAATCACAAGGCCTTGTCAGATGTTTATCTCTATGTTTTGAAGAATACCACTTAATATTTAATGCATATGTAGCCATGGTTAATTGGTTATTTATAGCATCCTATCTTTTTAAAATCAATGGAAGTAGTTGAGCATTCTAAAAGTCAAAAGAGCTATCCATTTCTAGAACCCTTCCTTTAATTTCTAGTAACATGTTTTCATAAATTACATAAATTTCTCCTAATGTAGGTGTATTCGTATCAGCATAATGAATGAAATTAATAGTAGACTATATAGCATGCTTATAAAATATATTTCTCTAACACTTTTTCCACCACTCATCTGATAAAATCTTTCCTCTAACACTTTTTCCCATATTTGCATTGCTTCCTCTCAATTCTTCCATTTACTAGTTATGACCATTGTTTGTAATGATTCTCGTATCTCTTGAATTCTCTCCAACATTATGAAATATGAAGTATACCTATTTCAAAAAATTTATAATTAGTTTAACATTAATAAATCAAATCTTATAATAACACACAATATAGATTTTTTAATTCTATTACCTTGTTTCTACAGGCTTTTTGAAAGTATTATTTTTATTACATTCTTTGAACAAGGAATTTGAATAGTGATGATTGCAAATGAAAATTTGTATGCCTCTTGCATCTATAATAAGATTTTTTACCCAATCAATTCTACCAATATCACGATGTGTATTATTTAGAGAATGAACACAACAAGGATTCCAAAATATATTTGAATGAATCCTTTCTATTATTTTTCTTTGCACACCTATAGACAAGATTTGAATCTTGTATGACTTGAATAACATTGCTTGAATCAATAGCTGCAATTGCTATCTCTAATAAGTTGGCTTGAAAATTAGCATCTTTTATATAATTGGAGAAGTTTGTAGCTTTAAGGAAAAATGGTCCAAGTTGAAAACTAATTATAGTATTAATTAATGGACATTGATGAATATCAATCCATCCATCCATTATAACAGAACAGCCACTTTGCTCTCAAAATTCCTTTCATTCCTTGAAATTTTTCATACTAAGTTCATACCTCTCATCAAGAATATAACTACAAATCTTACTTTTAGTTGGAGGATATAAGATGGACTTGCCATATAAAAATATTAATTTTACTAATAATTTTAAATAAAAATGAAAATTTAAATTTTAAAAATATTATCTACTTCAATGGCACAATGAAATGCTTCTTTGAATGAAAGAGTAGGTGCAAGTTTGAATACTAATCCACTTGCATAGAAAATTTTTCCAATACTGATATTAGCTTTTTCTTTTCTTCAACTTGAAAATTTATTTATGTTTGTTTAACTACTTGTACAACATCCTTGGTCATGTTCTTGCTTCCCTTTGTTCAAACACTTAACAGTAATACTCTTTATCATAGTCCTTGTTTGGAAGTAGACATACATAGCTTTTTGAATATCAAGATATGAAATTTTACATGCAATAACACCTATTTCTGCTTTATTTTCTAATGTTTGAAAAAAATGATGATGTATTCGTGTACCATTTATAGTGAATTCATGGCTACATGCATGACATTTCCATCTTTTGTTTTGACCTTCTCCACTCCTACAAGTATCTAATTGTGTTACAAACTACTTTAATGGAGATTTCAAAATAAACCCACCTCTTGCAAATGGTTTCAAAATTCCTACATTACAATCTTAGATATTTTCTTCTAGTGATGCATTCTCCTCCAATAGAATACTACCTATTTCATTCTCATTATTATTTATGTCTTGAGTAGAGCTCATCTTTATGATTTCGTAAATATTAGTGGTAAAAATTAGAAAATGAGATTTCACTGCTACTATTTAGTTTACAAGAGATGAAATGAATTTTTTAAAACATTAAAAATATATATACCTATTAATTTTCCAAATCAACCTAACTAAGTATATCTATTCTTTCTTTTTATGTTTGCATAGAACTTTTAGGAAAATGTCTTGAGGGCTTTAAAACTAAAATGTCATTCAATGTAATAAATCAAAAAATACAAAAAAATAATAGAGTTAGGGAAAAATTGAAAATACAAAATAGTGATAAATTTTTAAAAAACCCTAATCAAGAAAATCTATTCTTTATTATATTTTGCATAGCGGTTTTAGAAAACTATTCCTTGTGTATTAAAGTTTAAAACTTGTCCAATGCAAAATAGCCAAAAAGGAATGTAAATAAAAAGAAAGAATAAAATTTAAACATTATTGAAGCTTGGATCATAACTTGAAACTAGATAAAATCTTAGAACATAACCTTGTTACCAAAAAAGCTTAAAAATAATAATGCAATGTATTACAATAGTTGTTTTTCCTTCTTCGCAAATTATTTCTTTTCTTGTACAACAATGTAATACAAAATTAATATTTCAAATTACATAGCGATACCATAACCTTCAATACAAATTAATATCACAATATGTAATATGTAATATAAAAAGAATTACAACCTACAACATAGAACAACTTGCAATATCACCACTAAACTTAAGCAAGAAAATTTACAACAAAGATATGGAGAGCATCAAATACATCTCCTTACTCAAGAGCAATAATTGAGCCAAACATATAACTTCTACAACAACCAAAATCACAATAATAAAATAAAACTCTTTTGTTACTCAATCCAATATTTCTAGGAATGAACTTAAGTGTCAATGAAATTTATAACAATGAAATGAATTTTTTGTTAAGATTTAGGAGGGAAAGATAGGTAAGATTTTAATCAACAATGCATACATCGAGATAAAGGCAAGAACCAATTCAATACAAATGGATAAATAAAAGAAATGTAGGTAACAATTATATGGAAATGAATCATATGAGGCAAGGCTAACATTTCAATGTATATGTACAACTTGAGACAAAATTTCATTAGAAATTATGAAATACATACCCATTGCAAAGTTAATGTGCTTCTATACATGCTCCTAATTCTAGCATGAAGAATTCTTAAAAATTTGTTTGGAATTGCAAATCTTCAACACATAGGATATAGGGAATACCTGCAGCTCATCACTCATCATATTCATAGCTTGATCTCAATGTAAAGTTTTAGGTAAGCATATTCTAAGCATAATATCCTACTAAAGTTGTGGTAAAACTTACATTGTCAGCAAGAATTTGGCTAGACGAGAGTTTCTAGAAAAAAATAGCATGCAAAGTTAAAGAATAGAAAATTTCTAGCAAGTTATATATTTATTGGGCTGGATAGCTGTTTGTAGCATGCATTACGTGTTAATGTATTTTTACGTGTTAGTTAATGCATCAAGGTGGCCTCCATATCCACTAATGCATTTTTACATGTTAGCTAATGCATAAAGATGGCCTCCATATCCACTAATGTGTTTTTATGCATACGTTAATGCATTAAAGGTGGCCTCCATATCCAATAATGTGTTTACGGATTGGCATTGGGGCTTTTCCATATCCGGTAATGTGTTTACGGATTGGCATTGGGTCTCTTATTTTTTCTAATTTCTCATGGTAACCAATTCCATGGCCTATAAATTCATTCTTGATGAAAGAACAAAGGCACCACGAATCATAGTAGAATTGTAGTTTTGGTCCCTTTCATAGATGCTTAGAGGTTGCATACACCATCATTGTAGAGCATTGTTGTGAAAGAAGAATCCAAATGCCAAGTCTAATTTAAGGCATCAATGGCTAGAGGTTAGTTCCATTTGCTTCCGCATCATACATTTCTAGTTATCTATACATGAAAATTTCTTATGCAATCCACAAATTTTTGTCTTACATTTGGTTTTAGAGTTACATCTCTATCTTTGTCTTGATGCCATTACTAGTTAGTAAGTGGAAGGCCTATTTATGATTGTGATGGATGTCCTTGTAACATTAGGTGACATTTTGGGGTTTTGAACTATGCATAAATTTGCTCTATTTAAATAATATTAAAAATTTTGGAATGCATAGTTTTTTATTGCCTAAAATAGTACCTTTTGATCTTTTTTTTGTACAATTAGAGAGTAGCCACAACATCTTTAATTGTGGAAAAATTGTTAAAAGTTTTGGATCAAATATGGAAAATTAAATTATGATTAATCATATGTAATATAATAAACTTAATCTCATAAGAATTTTTATTGTATTTAATATGATTAATTAGGATGATATGTTATTATTTTTCTTAATTTACCCACAAGGATTAAGAAAAGGAATATAATTTAATAGTTTCATTGTAAGGATATATGAATCCATTTGAATTAAAATTTAGCCCATAAGCAATTTTATGTCATTTGATTTGTATTTTTACATTATTTACTTTGGTAAACATGTCTTATGGAAATTTAACCTCAAATTTAGTGACATAAGCATGTTTAATTATGCAATTGTACAAGCTATAAGCTACTCTAATTTTAAATGTGACATTCCTGAATTAAAGGGTGATAATTATAAGGTGTGGAAGGAGAGAATTCTACTTAATTTAGGCTAGATGGACATTGATTATGTTATTTGTAAGGATGAACCACCTGCTGTTACAATAACTAGCCATCTGGATGATATTGGTAATTATGAAAAATGAGAGTAATCTAATTGTCTCTATGTCATGTTCTTAAAAACCAAGATCTCAACTAGTATGTGTTGGCACATTTGGCCATTACATGGAGTAGTTGGAATATTTTGTTCAAAATATTAGCACAATCCCTGGTTGTAAATTTGCAATTTAGTATTGTGAGTTAATGGGTATTCTTGGAGAAGCAAGCCTAGTAAATAATCTTGATGTTGAAGCCTTCTTGGAAAGTAAATTAAAATGCCAAGTCATTTTCTTGAGTGAAGATTGGAATAAAAAAAGGAGGTGATTATTTACCACAAGAAAGCATACTCCCTGTTAATATTGGCAAAATAGACAACACCGTGGGTAATGGATTATCAAAAATCGGCTAAGAGTTGGAAGCAAGTGAAGGACCTAACGGACTACCAACTGGTTTTGAATCCATAGATTTAAAATTATCAAAGGATGTAAAGGTTTCTATATTGCAGAAAAACCCAAATTCACGTATGTCCAAAGGCCCATTGTTAACACTGCCGGAGAAAAAAAAGAAATCAGAAAAATAGAACTGAATGTCGTGGTTTTGGGGCAAATCCTTTAGCTTGCCATTCAGGACTGCGCCCACGCATCGGCCAAATTTATGTTGCCAACTCGCCAGACGTCGAACCTGAGTTCGTGGAGCACGTGGTAGGCCCTTCTTTCATCGCTGAGCCGAGTTAAAGGGGGTTTCAGGTAGCAATCACGTGGAGAAAGCCAGACAAAATTGAGGCCAGTTTAGGGCAGAACGCAGCGGATATATTATCGATTCCAGCAGAGGCACTTGTGGATTTCAGAAGAATGGACGCCTATCTTGGGCGACGAAAAAATTTTGGTTTTCATCCACAGCAACGACACGTGCTTTTAAAACCATAATGGACTTCGCTCGAAGAATCTACACCAAATGTTGGACGAAAATTTTGAAAGCCAGATAGTTTACCAGTTATCACAGATGGAGGGCAACGAAAATCTACGAAGCAAGGATTAAATCACATAATCATCAAAACCTACAGGGCATTTTCGAGAGGCAAAGGTTACAACAGTTGCAGATCCTTTCGGAACACACGGCGATGTTCCCTAACGCGACGGCTAAGTCTTCTCCTGTGATGGCAGTTGCTGGTAATGATTTTTGGCCGAAGAAGATATTTTGAATCAGTTGTGGGCAGTTGCAGCATCGGTTCCTTCACCTTCGGGCTCATATTTCGGCCATCCCGAATTTTAATTTTAATTATCGGGAATGCAGAAAGGATAAATTAACTACCGCTACCACCAATAAGGTGGATATTATATTATATTTTTATGGTAAAATCTTAGAGATTAATGACACTTAGTATTTAAAATTTAAATTTAATTAAATTAGATTAGGGAATTTAGACTTATTTTAATAAACTACTTACAAAGGCAATATTTATAATATTTATTAATTAATTCCCCCTAACTTTATGAATAACTTCCTAACTCCCTCCTAATTAAATGGGCAAGTAACCTCCTAACTTGTTGGGCAAGTAATCTC
>MNCI01034503.1:110163-124566 GCA_015680685.1 Gnetum montanum | reverse complement strand
GTAGTAACTTATATAATAATATTTAAAAACAATAACGTTTTGAAGTCTTGGGATAATTAAATTTAAAAAAAGGGTAAGTTTATAACCGGGGCTTCACACTTAGTGTATAAGGTATTATGATTATTTAAAATTTTATTTGATAAACTGCAACTCCGGTTTACCGACATCGGTCCAAAATATCTCCAGACATCTGTCTTGATATGGCTTTGTGTCTTTGTTACCGCATTCACCGGACTGGTATGCGATACCGAATGCATTGGCATTGGACATGGCTATTGTTTTGGAAGGTAGGTTGCAGGAGGAGTGAATGACATACCGCCTAAAAATTTGAAATGAGTCCTTTGGAAGAAAAAGCCCTGTTTAGCAAGTAACCTACACAAATTATTGGAAATTACAGGGACGAACTGTAAACACGCCTGTCATTGGAACTAATTTCTTTGCAGCCTTTGCTTTCTGCTCACGGATTTTTGCAGTACAACCATAGCCAAACCTTTACGCGCGGGACAAAGGCGATTATTTTTTGCAAATTCACACAGAATAATATGGATCAGAATGTTAAAACGCAGGTTTACATTTGAGGGTTTCAGCATCAAAAACCCTGAAGATTAGTGCAGCGGCGGGGGACTCACTCCAGACTTCAATAGCACCAGATGACGACGTGGCCAGACAGAGATGTGTTGTTGTTTTTTTTGTTTGTTATATCTGTTTTTGATTAAGGGTATTGTTCTTCATCGATAGACATCGGCAAAGTCTCTATACCCATTTTCATGACTGCCGTGTTCGCGTATTTCTGTTAGGGTACATCAATAACGTTGTGCTGGTGCCGCTGCCGCCATCTTCATTCGCTGATACGCCTCTGTCCTTCACTCGCGCGCTGTGGAGTAGGGTGTTGGCCCTGAATCGCACGTGCATGCTTAGCACCACAGAAATGCTCAATAAACACAGGTATAGCTGCCACTGTTGCAGGAAATCCATTACTCAGAGCATAGAAAGGTAAGTAACGTATCCGATGGAGGGTTTCGTCAGGATATATTGATACAAACTGGTCCTTCAAAACAAACTATGACAAATTGCCCCTATGCAGGACTTGACTAATCAAAGATAATCTGACTTGCTTTCCATGAAGACGTTTGTTTTAAAAGGAACTGCAAATCCAGTTATACAGTTCCAATGCTTCAATTTGTGCAATGCAACAGAAAAATCAACATCTCCATTGGGAACCTGAATAAAGTTTATGCTTGTCTTTTAACATCCTTCTCTTAGTCTACGGGAAAATTTAATAAAATTCCCATATGCTGAAAAATGTGTGACAGGACCTCTTATCATGAGATGCAGAGCCAGTGCCATCCTAATGTTACCATTGAGTCATATCCATCTCTCTCTCTTTTTTTAAAACAAGTAATAGAAATCAATGCCTTCTCATATTACATCTTGCCATTTCAAATATTTGTATTGAAATATTTAGAAAATCTCAATCATCTCATGTCTCTATTCCATAAAATGGCTAAAATGTGCCAACAGTTACTACTCTTCCTATTTCTAATAGTGAGGATGATGTTCTTATCCCATCAAGGAAATCTATAACAATTAGTCCTTCACATGCTTATGACTTAGGGATGGACTTTGATTTAGAGCCTAATGCATCACCAACTGATGTCTATGGGGAGCATCATATTTCCATGTAGCAACCTAAACATCATGATCCTACACTAACTATCCATTTTGTTCCTCCATCAGTTGGATCTCCCAACTCATTTGAGTAATGGGATATGGAGATTATCTTTGGGCCACATCCCAATGGGTATCAACTCAACATCCTTCAATTTAGCTATATACTCTAGCTTCATCTCAATTTCAAGTGAAGCTTCATCCTTGACAATCTTCTTTCCAACAGATTGAGTCCTTCAATGCAGATATGCCATGCTCAAACCAACATAGCATTAGTAGTGATGACAATAATGAGAAGACTTATTGTCTATCTAGAGTAATAGAGGGATCAAATTCTGAGGATGTGATTGATGCTAGTAAATAGAGATCTTGGGTGATTATTTTCTTTCTCCTTTTCATTGATGTCCTAAAAGGAGGAGATAGTTTTTCTTAACATAAATGATTTTTGGAACTTTGCACATATGTGATTGATGTGATGCTAGATAGTTGCAGATTTATGTAGATGGTTATATGATAGTTTGTGGATGAGTTATAGACAGATAGTATTTTCCTTTGTTATCTCTATATGGTATACTTGTGAGCTTTATTTTTGCATTTGCATTGTTTCATTGTTTTCACCCACTATTGAACTACCTTGAACCTCATTGCTTTATCCTTATCTCCGACTACCATAGAAATTTATATGTCTTAATATATTCATTAATATTAATATCAACATTTATATGGCTTTATATATGTGCTTTATCCTTTTTGATGCTATTCAAAAATGGGAAGAGCATAGTTGATGATATATTTGGATATTTGCATGTCTACTAATCCATTTTTTAAAGTTTTGAACATCACCATAAAGGAGGATACTGTTGACCTTTTGGTGTGTCAAAACATTAAGAAAAATGGAGCACAAAGATGTTTGTTGTATGTTGGTGTGGTTGTAGGGCAAGAGTCTGAACAAGGACTTCATAGAGCTCAAAGACTTACAAGAAAAGTTGAAATCATCAAGAACTTGGATTGAGACAAGAAGACATGAGGAATTTCAAGAACATGGGTTAGAATGAAGATTTCAAAGTGTAAAGGAAGCTAAAGAATGATGAATCCAAGGAATAAAAAACATCTTGGTAGAATTTAAGGCAGCATAGGAGAAGACATCTCTAGAAAATAGCAGATGCCTTTCTAGATAGAAAGTTATCTTTCATGAGAAGAAGACATCTTCACAGAATGAAGGTATATTGTAGAAAGATGTCTTAGTCTTGAAGAAGATGCCTTTTTGAAATGAAGGTCCATTGTAGAAAGACATCTTACTCGTAGAGAAGACATATCTAGTGATTATTACTTAGCTATTACATGAATTCTGAGGTGATTTTAGAAACATATTTGCTATTAGAAGATTTCATTCTCATTGGGAAATGGGCAAGATTTTTTACTATCAATTGTAATCAACAAATAATCATTGTAATCATTTTTGTTCTTCATTGTACAATCTTTTGTCTATTGCAATTGGTCAAAGCAAGCTGTGCCTTAAAGTACAAGGATCAACAAAATTATTTGCATTCTTTCCTAGTGATTGTTTTTCTTATTTGTTACCCTATAAGGTTGATGTAATTCTTACAGGAATACATCTTTCTTAAGCTTGTTAGGATCCTATGGCATTGAGTTTTGGTGTAGCACCACAACACTCCAAAGTGGAGCTCAAGTTGTAAAGGTTGTGGGATCCTAGAAACCACATTCTAAGCTTGTCAGGACCTTGCAAGGTTGAGTGGATTTGTAGCATCAAATCACTTTGGAGTGGAGCTTAGAGCTTGTAAAG
Source organism: Gnetum montanum (assembly GCA_015680685.1). Classification (NCBI taxonomy): domain Eukaryota; kingdom Viridiplantae; phylum Streptophyta; class Gnetopsida; order Gnetales; family Gnetaceae; genus Gnetum; species Gnetum montanum. The sequence continues at coordinate 121,094 of MNCI01034503.1, read as the reverse complement.
GGTGTGGTATCCTTCAAACCACATTTGAGAGCAAAAAATTCTAGAGATGTGCTTGCAAATTACCCTCTGAGTATGGACTACCCAAGTTGGGGAACCATGTTAAATCTGGTGTGTGTACTCTATCTCAACAAATTTTTATTTGGGGAACTTATTCATCCACCTTCCCTTTCTAAGTTCAATGATCCTTAGATACTACCCACTTTCAAAGTGAAGAAAGAAATGTCATGTCTATATTTGGGCTTGGGAAGGCAAAAAATGCATTGGGAACTACCAAATTTGGCATTCTCATAGGTTTTATTATGGTCATGGCCTTGACTACTCTAGAGCTACACACAATTGGTGTTGAAGTTGTTGGGTTTTTCATTTTTCCAACAATTTCCAGCGTAGTCACCATAACTTCCAATAGTTACAACATAACTAGTGTAGTCATCACAAATTCTCAACAATCTTTACATGGCCAACATAGTTACCATATTTCCCAGTACATTTCAACAATGCTAGTGTATCTCTTCAAGGTCAGCATACTGAGGTAAAGTTAGGATAGTCACAAAATTTTGTTTACTATTTTTAGTATCCAATGTGATTTTGATGGTCCTTGGGATGTAAAAACATGTTACAAATGGATAATATGCTGGGAATAATGGCCCGTTACACATGCAAACAATAACAATTTATCACCAATCATGGCAGAGATTTGTAGCCCAAAATCAACAACCTTGAAGCCTATAAAAGCCAAACTTGAACACATTATTTAGGTTCTAAACATTTTTGCAACCTAGAAACCATACAATCTTGGAAACCTTGATCACTTTAAACCCATTTGGCATTTCTAAGAATTTTGGAGCAAATTGGAATCTACCTGGGCATCAAAAATTATCAATGTAGTCCCATTGCAACAAGATTCAAACAAAACCATTTACATCATTGATAATAAAAGTTACAGATTCAAGTGAAAGCCAGCAAGGAGTTCTTAGTGATAGGAGTTGGGAAGTACCTAGAATCATGGATTTTTACTATAGAACACAACTTACCAACTCCAGTAGTCTTCAAGCTCCATCCAAGCAAGCTTCTTGTGCATTTGAGCACACAATCTATACTCCTTGAACTTTATGNCTTCTTGTGCATTTGAGCACACAATCTATACTCCTTGAACTTTATACTTCAAGTATTTTTCTACTTTAATAACGTTTACAATTCATCTGTTGTGTAGAATCTATTTCAAGTTTTAATTTTTGTGTTTATTTTTCATTCAAATCTAGAATTTCGTTTTTCTTTGTTTACATTCTTTAAGTCCTTGGATGATTGGCCAAGTTATCCATAGTACCTTGAATCCTCTTTCTTGGAGGCCCTTGGGATTCAAGGTTAAAATTGTTTCTGCACTTGGGATCTGTAACTTTTCTAGAGACTAAATTTTTTTGGGTGCAATACTTGTGTGATAATATTTTCAAATTTTGATTACGTAGGATGATTTTATACCGATCTTAGACTATCACAGATGTGGTCTGGATTATTAAAATTTTTCATTATGGAGAATTGCATTTCTCTCTAGCTATTATACAAAGTTATGGTTTTACAACTTTTATAGTTGAGTTATTATACAAAGATATTATACATTCACAACTTTTATATAGTTGAGTTACAAGGGATTAGGGTTTTTCTTGTTGAAATTTTGATAAATCATAGGTTTTTCCTGCATTTGTATGGTAGCATTGGTGGTCACTTAAGGTTTTTCTGGTGATTTTCTCTACAACCATGGGTTAAAATAATTTTAAAATTTTTTTCCATATTTTTTTCTAGCCCTAGAGCTTGCATTGGTCAATTTTCTAGCTTGGATGTAGAGTTTTGGATTTTCTCTTGTCAAATTTTCACAAAATTTGAGTGCTTGGGGCTCAAATTCTACATTGTGGATTTTTTTCCAGTTTGTTGTTAGGATGTGATTACCTAAGCTTTGTAAGATTAGTGTATTACACTTATTGGACTGATGTGATAGTGTATAGGAGACTTTGGGATTTATTTCCTAGGAAAGAATGTTAATGTATGGGCTTCTAGAGTCCAAAATCTTTTGTTTTCTTACCTCTTTCTTCCCAGATGCTCAGTGTTTAGCATTGCTTGGGATTTTTGACTAGTGTTTTTTTTTGTAAAAAGTTAGATTCTAGATTGCTCAGTTACCTCTTTCTTCCAATGCATCAATGATATCAATGTTGTCCTCTTGTTTTTGTAAAAATTTAGATTCTATATCAACTATTTATAGGAATGATTGTTTGATACTCTACATGTCAACTATTTAAAAAAGTGTCAAACTTAATTTTTCAAAGTGAAACTGTCTTACTTTCATGTCAAATAGATCTTAAAATGTCAAATTAAATTTTTCTCTATGTTAAATGTCTAGCAACATGTCAAATTTCACTTTTTTGTGGTTTCAAATGCCCATTAAAATTTAAAATTTAATTGTTTGTATTTTAATGGAGCTGTGTAAAGGCTTAATTTTTATTTGTACTATAATGATAATTGTATTGATGAACTTGGTTATTTTTTATTACTTTTTTTTCATGCTAACGCTTCCACTCTTGAGGCTCTTTTTGTTTGATGTTGTTAATTTTTATTTTTGAATGTTTTAAGATCTAATGGCTATACATTTTGGCTATGTGCAGGGTTCTACTGAAACTAATTTTGGTTGTTTTGAAAATGGTAGGATTTTTGTGCTATACTAGAATGGCTTCCTATAGTAGTAGGATATCCCAAGCTTGAATGAAATGTCCTAATTAGTCATTCCCTAACCATTGCAAGAATTCCAATGGTTATTTAACAAGGACAAAGGTTATAAAAGGAATGAAATATTTATGAAAAAGAAAAATACTCTTCATATATATATTCCTTCATTGTATACATTTTGTGAATTGATTTATTCTTCAATTTTCTATCTTTTTGAAGTTGTATTTTGTATCATAAGATTCTCAAAGTAAGGAATTTGTAAAGTGTAGTTGATAAGGAATTTCCTTGATTCTATTTCTTATTTTGTAAGCCATGTGAGGTTGATATACTTCTTGTGGGAAGGCATCCATTGAGATTATCAGGACCTTGTGGGGTTCAGTATGTTTCTTGGGAGAAAACACTCTATTTAGAGCTCACATCATTGTAAAGGTTGTGGGATCCATGAAACCATATTCTTATCTTGTTGGGACCTTGTAGGGTTAGATGCATTTATAAGTGAAAACATCCCTTGCAGAGCTTAAACTTTGTAAAATTTGTGGTATCCTTGAAACCACATTTTCTAAAGAAAAAATTCCAAAGGTATGTAGGTATTCTAATCTCTGAGTGTGAATGAAACCAAGTTGGGAAATGACTTACATTTGTGTGCATTTTTTTGTTCAAATTGGTGAAACTTATTTAACACTCCTTTGAAGTTCTTGGTCATCAAGCCCATAAAATACATGTTATGGTAGAGAGTCTTAACTACAAGTGAGTATATGTCTCTTTCTCTAATATCATAGGGACCTTGGTTCATTTACTTTTTAAGTAAATAACTAGAGTTCTTTATGATATGAAAAAGAACTAGCAACAGATTTAACTTCCAAACTAATTGAAATTATGTTATTATTCATATTCAATCTTGTTAAAGAAACTTCATCTAAGTTTCTATTTGGAGTTAATACTTTAGAAGTATCATTCTTTTCATGCTAATATACAAGTGCCAAAGGATGATTATTCATGTGAGAAAACCAATTAATCTTGATGACATACTTATGAGATTCATATACATGCAAAGGAAATGCTTGTGTCACATATGAAAGAGAAAGTATCTATGTAAATGAAAAATGTCCTTAATACATGATATAAGAAGTGATCACTCATACACACAAATCAAAATTTATATACCCTAAGGCTTTAACATGAGCCATAAATACATCTCTACAATTGAGTTTATTTAAAGGATCTTCTACCATGTCACTTATAGAAATATGTTGTCAGATCATTTCCTTCTTCACCACTACTTGAATAATATTATATTTTATATCAATGTGCTTTGGCTTGTCATGGTACTTGAAGTCCTTTGAATATGCAAGTGCTACCATGCTGTCATAATTGATCCTCACAAGTCTTGAAGCATTCACAACAATTCCAAGTACATAAAAAAATATCCTTAATTAAATATCTTTTTGTGTTACTGATAAACAAGAAACAAACTCTACCTTTATGGTGGATAGGTCTAAATGAATTTGGTTCTTTCTCCTGTAAGATATAACATCATAATTCAACAAAAAAAATATCTCAATGTTGATTTGCATTTATTTGGGTCACTACCCTAATTGGCATTATATAACCCATGAACCATAAATTTGATCCTTGATAATAAATCATATAGTTCATAGTCCTACTCAAATAATGAAGAATCATCTTAACTATTTTTGAATGTGTAGTTTTAAGGTTTGACTAGTAATTACTCATCAACCTCATTGCAAAGCATATGTCAAGTCAAGTACACATCAATGCATACATCAAGCTTATAACTATAGTAGCATATGATACATGAATTATTTTCTATATTTGTAAAATTTTTTAGACATTGATTAACGTTGAAACTCTCACCTTTAGTAATGGGTATATCAATGGATTTATAGTTATGCATTTTGAGTTAATCTAGAGTTTTCTTTAGTTAACTTTCCTATGATAAGACAAGAAGCCTTCTTAAAAGATCCCTTTGAATCTTTGCATTGAGCACAAAATATACTTGATCCACATCCTTCCCTTAAAATTTTGAGAAAAACCACCTTTTTATGATGATATCCATCTCTTTATAATTACTTTCAAGTAGAATATCATCCATATATAGGAAAAGGATAATAAAAATGTTATTGAATTTCTTCACATAGACATAATAATTTTCTTCAATCATTATAAAAGCATTAATAGTGATGACTTAATGGAATCTAAACTACTAATGTTTGGATGATTTCTTTAGTTTATAAATGATTCATCTTAGTTTATAAATATTGTGTTTTTGATCTTTTACTATGAACTCATGAATTTGCATCATATATATTTCCTCATATAGTACTACATAAAGAAATGTGATATTAACATCCATTTGGTAAAGTTCCAAATCAAGATATGCAATTGCAACAAAAATGAGATAGATATAATAAAACCTTACTATCAATGAGAATGTAATAACATTACCTCAATGTTGTTCAACAGCCCAAGGAATTTTCTTAGATCTAATGGATCTAGGGTAGAAGACCTAGGAAATACACCTCTAAATAAGCAAGTAATCCTTGGAAGGGAGTGAGTGGCATAACAACTTCTTAACAAGAGAGAATACACATAAAGGAGGATTTAGCAAACAAGTACATAAGCAACCCTGTAGACATCATTAGTGGAAGGGGAGGCAATGTATCTATAAGGGGTACCTCACCCTTATACCCCTCATGTCTGGTACAAGGTTTGACAAGGAAGCACACCAAAACTATCCAATCCTACTTGCCTACATATCTATGACAATTGTAGAATTAGGGCCATGTAGTTCTCAATGTGAGGGTAGTATGAAGATGGCTTAGAGAGGGATGCAATAGGAGGGAGTTCTACTACTAGCTTGGTACCACCAAGTTGGGATGGATTTTCTAACACTTAAGAGCAACTCAAGGGTACATCAAAGTGTTCCATGGCCTCCAAATCATGGTCAGAGACCAAGAGAACCTTCATCCTGGGACCTCTCTCACAATCCTCCCCCACATAAAAGAAGTAATGTCCTTGAAGTAGAACCTAGAATAAGCTTCTAGAGTACACTTCAAGCATCGGGTTGGAGCTCTATAAATTCCAGGGAGTCCCTCAACTCAACTAACACTAGGCTTGAAGGAAGGTACCAACCCCAATACCTAATACGTCCTTCGATCCAAGGCCTTACATGAAACATAAAGGGCACTTGGAGGAACCCAAAACTTTTCCTAATCTATAACAAGAGGAAAAATTCCAACCCAAGGGGCCAACATCTCTAAGGAATCCTTTAGATTTATCCCTTATTAGGTCTAGATACTTGTCTTTCTACATAGATCCATACCTATGCAAGAAGACATGCTCTTCTTCTACAAGTCTAATTGAGTTTTCTCCTAAATGGCTTCTTGACATCTATTGATTTCCTTAATTTTTTTGTCAATTTTGAAGGGTAACTAGAACCATAACTAGAACCATATTCAGCCTTGGTGATAGACATGGAAGACCATAAGGAAAGGAGAGAACATGCTCCAAAAGAGCCTTGTCTCAACAAGCAACGCAAGCTTGCTAGAACCCTAGGTTCTACTTTTGGCATCAAGATCCATGAGGTCTCATTGGTCCATCCATCTATGTACTAGATCACCACATATCTATCATCAGCATATTTTCTTTTCTTTTCCCACATCAACATTAGACTAAGCTAGTAGGAAGGGAGTTGAAACAAGGTTCAAGGGAAAATCCCTTGAATCTAACCTTACCATCCATAGATGCACTATCATAATCACCCAACATTGTAATCCATATTCATAGTAAAAGAGAAGATCCAAAATTTGTTTGGAAATCTTCTTCAAGATGCTATCCATGCATCGTGACACCATTCATCAATGGTACCATATTTAGCTTATCCAACATCAAGATCCCTAACTCAAATGCTTGAACAAGTGTAGGATGGGTTGGAGAGCCAACCTCAAGATATCCCTCCATGCATGTGTTTCATACTCACTACTTCCACAAGGTTCGTTACAACTATGATGTATCATTTATGGGAAAGGATCAGTTGCACTTACATCTTATAGGCTATCCTTCCCACTTTAAGAGGTGGAACAAGAATTGTTGTATAAATGCTTTATCCTAGGAAGCATGTAGAATCACTTTTGAGGACAACTACTATCATGAATTTTCTAAGGAACATCTAGATTCCTAAAATCTAAACTTTTCTATCATGTTAAGAACAACCATAACTCACAATCAACACCTTCAGTGAATTCTTGAACTAGAAGTGAAGATCCTCTTTGGGAGGTTCCTTTTGTAAGTAGGGACAAAAAAATAACTACATCATAGTCATGATACATACCCAAGTAGTCCACATAGCCAACACAACCATATTGTCAAACTACTACCAACTTAGGGAAGATATAGATTTATAGGTCTTGCCCACATTCAATTTCACTTAATAGCTCAACCTGAAAAGCCAAAGAGTTCATACTCCAAGCTTTCATAGAGAGGTGTTCTATTTCACCATAGGAATTTTTGGTTTTTATTTCATACACACCAATCCATCCCATTTATAATAATTATTGTGCATAAGGCCACAACACTAGCTATTACCATCAAACCCAATCAATAAACTTGAGAGTCATCAAGAATAGTTTGCTCATAGAAGGACTAGGCCCTTGACACAATTTGAAATTACAACAAATGGACATCACCATCATCAAATACCAACTCAAAAAAATTCCATGATTAATCTCCAATGGGTTTACAATAAGGAAGGTTTATGAGAGAACCCCAACAAGGAAATCCCTTTAGATCTCCAAAACTAATAGAGAGTACATGAGATATGTGGGACTTTTGGGGTGTTTTGATGTGCTCAAAATGTTAATTAAAATGGAGATAAAATTTTTTTGTATGGTTGTATGGTTATTGTGTTTGTAGGAAAAAGTACATGGAAAATCAAGATGAGCTAAAGAGGGCAAGGAAGAAACTATGCTAGAGCTCAATGGAAGAGGTCACCCACATGTCTTCAAATGAACATCCAAAGAATGTGGAAAATGACTGATATTGTGCAAGCAAAGTGGACATCATTAAAACATATGGAAGATCAAGGTTGCAGATAAGGAACAATGCATTCATCATGCAAGAAAAAGTAAAGAAAGACATCTTTGGGAAGCAGCAAATGTCTAGGCAAATTTAAAGTGAAGTTAGAGAAAATTTAAAAAATTTCTTTAGAAATAGAAAGAAGTGTTTCCCTAGTAAAAGATATCTTTCATGAGGCAAAGAAATCTTTATAGAATGCAGAACAAATACAAAAACATGTCTTGCATTGAGCAAAGACTTTAGGATGGAGACTTCAGAAAGACGTCTTTCAAGAAACAAAGATGTTTTTCTAGATTTGAAGCCAAATTCATAGAGACATCTTAGGAATGAGGAAGATGTCTCCCATGATCATTGGTGATTGTTAGCCAACTATTGCACAAGTTTCAAGAAGGATTTAGCAACATGGTAGCTATAATAAGACTTCACGTACATTGGGAAATGTGCAAGAATTGTTGTATTCATTATACAATCATTTGTAATCATTGAATTCTTATTGTTTCTCATTGTATAATCATTTTGGATTTGTAAAGTGTGCTATATCTAACTATGCAATGATCAATAAATTGAGTTGCAATCATTCCTTGTATTTCTTGTTCTTGTTGCCCTGAGGGGTTGAGTTCCTTGAGCTTGTCAGGATCCTATGGGATTGAGTTGTTAGTGATGTGGTACAACAATTTGGTGTGGAGTCCAAGATTGTAAAAGTTTTGGAAGCCTTGAAACTACATTTTTATGCCTGATAAGGCCTTGTGATGTTGAGTGATTGGTGCTACTATACAACAGTCCAAAGTGGGGCTTAACGGCTATACAAGGTGTCAACCCTTCAACTATAATTTGAGAGCAATAAATTCTAGAGGTGTGCTTGTTATCTACCCTTCGAGTATGGAGTATCCAAGTTGGGAAACCATGTAAATTTGTGTATGTGTTCTTATTTTGTTTAACTCTTGATTTGGGGAACATATTCATCCTTTCCCCCCTCTAAGTTCAATGATGCACAAGTGGTATTAGAGCCTAGTACTCTTTGTTTCATCATCAACTTCAAGAGTGAAAAATGGAGCAAGCCTCTTACACAAAGGCACCCCATGTTCAATGGATTTAACTTTGCCTATTGAAAAGTTAGAATGCAAGGGTTCTTTGAATCCATGGAGTTTGAGGTCTAGGAGTCAATCTTGGAAGGCTACAATCCACCTATCGATGGTACCACCAGCATCATTTAGCCTCATAACAAATGATCACAAGAAGAAAATAATAAGTTCATGTTTAATTCAAAAGAAAAAAAATTTTATATTGTGCTTTAAATAAATATGAATTTAATAGGATAGTAGGATGTAATTAGAAGCTACTTCTAAAGGAACCTCTATCATTAAGTAATCGAAATTGTTAGTTCTATAGAGTGAATATGAATAACGTAAAATGTGAGAAGGTGAGAAAATCAAGGATTAAATTTCTAGAGCTAATGATCTTGTTGTAGACATTAGAGAAATAGGAAAGTACTTGTCTAAAAGAAATTTCATCATCAAAATGATTAGAATTTTACAACCAGAATTCAAACCTAAGGTCATAGCCATGGAAAAAATCAGAGATTTCTCAACTATGAGATTTGAGGAACTTCAAAGTGGTCTCATCGCCTATGATATGAATCTCATAAGTGAAGGAGTGATTTAACAAAAATATATTTCTCTAAAGACTACCTCCAAGGAGAAGGAGATCAATGAGAATGATGAGGGTAATGAAAATGAGATTGCTCTTCTCTCAAGGATACTACAACGATTGCTTGCAAGAAGAAATAAAGGGACATATTAGCAACAAGATAGAAAAAATCTCTTCAAAGGTAGAGAAAGAGGTAGAAATTTTTAAAATTCTTCTAATCTAGATTTTTCTTCCATAGAGTGTTGGGTTTGTGGAGGAATAGGCCATATGGCCTTCAAATGTCCTAGTGATCCAAATGATAGGAAATTTTAGCTAAAGAATAGATCCAATGATGAAGAACTAAAAAGACTAACTATTATACAAGTTGGGATGATGGTGAACAAAGTGAAGAAGAAACAACATGGTACATAAAGATTCTTATTTCATCTACATGGCACTTATTGATGAATCTTCCTCACATATGGTTGAACAACATGGTAAGTGTGATGAGAGGTATAGTGAATTTTAAAAAGAAACTTTTCTCTTACATCATTTGATTATGAAGATAAAGAAACTAGTGCTTTCTAAGTTAAATTACATTTATGTTGAAATGAAAGAAGAAATATTAGACATAAAAGCTGAGATTCAACAACTAACCTCTTATAACAAGGATTGTAGTAAGATTTAACATGAGGAGATTCCTAAAAATTAGCCAAAAAATTCAAATCAAGTGATACTTGAAGTTTCAAGCACAAAGTCAAGCATAGTAACGTTTGATAATTCTAATCATAAAAATGAAACTAATTTGATATGTAAAAATGGTGGTTTTATGTAAAATCCTAATTATGATGATTAAAATAAGATTAATGCTTGGTCTTATTAAAAGGGGTTTGGTAAGGAAATTGTGCAAGTACCAATAAGTGAGAATGAAGAGAAATGTATAATGAAAAAATTGATTCAAAGTTTTATCACAAGTAAAATGAACAAATAAATACATCACATACACAATCTAATGAAAGAGAACCTAAGGATGAGGAGGTACTTCATGATAGGAGACCTCATCTCAAATTGCATTAATCATCCTAATTTATTAGCAAGCAAGGTATGTAAAGTTAAGTTTCTATCTCTTTGCTTGCTAGTTAATATGTATAGTGTAAATTATTCATGTCTTAGATTGAAAATGTGGAATAAGTATCTAGAGAATTTCTCTCATTCATTCATGATATTGATTGGTTTTGTGAAGATTTATAATAGCTCTTGTAATAATTGTTGGCGACTGTTTGGGACACGACCATCAATGAGTGTCCTCGAACAGGATTTAGGTGCTTGCTGGTCTCTGGTAACACCAAGGCCCAGATACCTCCAAATAAACTCAGTAGTTAATGTGAGTATGTGTGTGTGCTATTGCGGTGTGCGGTTGTGAAAAATCAAATGATTGCATTGTTTGTAAACTAAAAATGACTTATCTTAAAGAGATTCAGCCAACTTTGCCAAGTACT
>MNCI01034503.1:67473-102993 GCA_015680685.1 Gnetum montanum | reverse complement strand
TTTTTGATTGCCAAGTGTCTTCATGGTAATCAAAATTAAAATTAGTTACAATATCATAGTTGTAACTACCATAGGAAGTTACAACTTCCATATGAATAAAAGGGATACTAGCCAAATGTCCCCTTTTATATTAGGCATTACACAAATATCTCATTAATTTCTTTTCTACGTAAGTAACAATACCCCTTTTTTTAAAAAAATTATATATATATATATAATGGCCTAGAAAACATCTAGTGGTATTGTTATCAGGATTGTGGGGGATGATAATGGTGTAGTCGCTGGAGGCACAAGTGAAGGAGCCATGGTCGCTGACATTCTGCTAGATAACGGCAGCCTCAAGGATTTCCCTGAGCAAGAGAATGTTTCCTACCATGAGAGTGGCCTTCCTTCCGTAGAATACAAACATGAACTGGCACCTGTACATACCCACGAAATTGTCCTTATCTTGCCGTTGATTTCACCCATAAGAAACAAAGCATCCTGGAGATGCATAGCATAGTCTATTTGTCCTTGGCTTCGTTGTTTGCTACAGAAGTCAGACTTGTACATTAAAAACCAGTCCATTTGGTGAGTAAGATAGATAGCCATAATTGGTCTAACATGAAGCTTTGACACCATGTCTTCTAAGTCCAGAGCAGTGGCACCTTCAATCGCACAATTGATGCCTTCACCTCTGCTATTCTTGCTGCCATGATCGATGAAATCAAGGTATGAATGCAATGGAGGCATGGCAGAGGCTTGAGTTAGGAAATCAATTATGAGGCGGGCATTGGAAGCACCTCCAATGGGAGTCTCAAAGAATGTGTTGTTGTATGGAGGTTGAGATGGGTGAGGTCATTTGTGCCTCTGGTGGCAGCACCTTAAGCAGATTGGCCGTGTCCGCCAAAGAAACCCCAAAGCTGTATATTGGGTTGAAGCACCCAAGTTGGCCTCTGCTGCTTCTTGTCCTTGCACTTGCACTGCTTGCATACAATAGCAGCAACAACATCATCCTCAATGTATATGCCTTCGCCATTGTCGTCATGTTCTTCTTCACCCCGTTTTGCACCTTTTTCCTTAGACTTCAATCAATCCGGAAAACGTGGAACAACCAAAACCCATCCTGATCATGTCAATTGTTGATGAACCCTATTTTGCAACATACGAACACAAATATACACATAACCGTTAGGCTGGAACCTATGGAGTGCTCTGTGTTTGCCACCAAACATAAGCATCCGCTACTGATGATAAGGAAACTAGTCCACCTGCACCTGAGCCTAGGTGTCCAATTCCTAGGTTAAATTCGTCGATGGCCATTATTTTCTGCTAACTTCTTGGAGCAATCATGAAAGAAAACATGATGCCCACAGTGAAGCCCCTGGATAAAATAGTTAACACCCATGAAGAAATGGAATCACTACAACTATCCATCTTCATTTTATTTCGTTGGTCTCATGCTGGCTTTTTTTTTCAGTTGCCTCCATATCTCCATGATGGAATGGGCTTTCATCATCCCTCCAAGCTCTACATATGTTAGGGTGATTATTTCATGGAACTCTAGCCAAAAATAGGAGGCCCACACCATTGTTAAACCCCTGGTATAATGGCAACATCATCTTCCTCCATCTGCTTCATTGCATTTTTCTGCCTCTTCCATCAGTGACCCTAATGTGGATTCTAGAACGTGGCAGAAATGTAAAAATCAAAAATTCTAGTCCAGCTTGATGCCCCATTTCTATAACATTTTTTTAATATATTCTACTGCAAGGAAGCTTGCAAATTGCAATGGAAGCCCAAAATCCGGTGACTAGGTACAGAACAAGGGTTCGAATGTACGATCTCCCGCTAACTCGAGCTTTGCTCAGAGAAAGAAATATGATCATTATCAAAGATACTCCATTTGTCATAATGAACTTTTTGAGAATATTATCGCTCTTTTAGAATGATAGACCATAAGGAATTGGTGTGCAGGTTCCAAAAATGAAGTAAGAAAGCAGGACTACAAACCCATGTAATTTGTGCCTCTGCCCCACTGACTTGATGAATTGGGATTCATCCGGTGATGACACATAGTTAACGATCATGAGAAATCTAGAAATTAGATGTCCCAAGTGTTGTAGGGTTTTTTTTTCTGACCACAACAGTGCCCATGATTACCCAATTTGAATCAGTGCTTAGAAATGGAGGAGTGCCACAGGTCCCTTAGTCACGTGCTTCTCCTTCAATTTTTTATCATTGGTGCACAGGTCTTTCAGCTCATTGTGCTTTACGATAATGCTCTGAATCATCTAATCCTGTTCCATGAAATGGCCAAAATGTGCCAACAATAATTTCCCATGGTTTGATTTCTTTTCTTGCTCAAATAAAATTCTTGTGATGATCTGTATCTATGCTCATAGTCTTTGAAATAGTTTTTTCCATTTAGAAGATGAGACAAACCTCTATCAATATTGTTGTTGAAGATTTAGATCTCAAAAAATTAAGGTTAATGTTGATTTACTAATATAGTGTGTTTGTGATTTTTGCACATTGATTTCAAAAGCCCAAGATAAGTAGCACATATGTAGGGGAAGCCTACATCTCAATCATTTTGGGGGCTCTCAATGTAGGGGGAAGTCCATGGAGACTTTAGCTAAAATGCACAATGAGCAAGGAAAGAACATCAAGAGGTATTTATTGGGATGAAAAAGTCTTGAATGGCTATGTATTAGGGATTTATAAGGTATGTAATGATATATGAATACTTAGTTTCTTATCAACATCTATTGTTTATAAATGATTGTGGTTGTTGTATTGACTTGTACTAAAATCAAAACATGCATAAATTTTATATTCTTTTGAAAAATTCCTTTTGTTAAATCTAGAATTACATGATGCTATCTATAAGATTAGTTTTCTTTTATCTTTAGTCTTTATCATCAATTTATGTGTTGGTTCTCATTGTTTGAATTAATAGCTGACCTATTCAATGTTTAATCATAAGATTAAGCATGAAGTATCTATTTTTATACAACAAGTAGTTGATATTATGAGCAATGCCATGATAATTTTTGGGTATTTGTGCTTTTTATTGAGTTATTCATTGAATAATCTACTTTGAGATGAAGATTTTGGAAATTTTGTGACATTGGTTTCAAGTTTTAGATTGCTATATGCTCATTTACCAGGATGAAGATCCATACTAATTACTTATTTTAAGATAGATTACTTGCTCCTCAAATTTCACACTTTACTTCAAGCTTAAATATTGGTTGAAAAACTTGGATTAGTTATTGATATATGTGAGGCAAAAATTGCTTCTTTTCCATTTATGTAATACTTGATATATGCTCTATCTTTGACTATTTTTACATGATCATTACTAGAAAATTTAAGGAAGTGTATGAATGTATATTTATCAACATCAATGTTTTGGATGTTGCATTGCCTTGAACAAATAGATTATTCATGTATCACTCACAGATTTGATATTTAAAATCAAATTAATTGTAGCTCCATGTTTTGACGTTAAAAGATCAATCCTCAATTTTCACAATAATGCCTTAAGTGAAGAATGCAGTACATTATCTACTACATTTTGAGCAATAACTTGATTACTCTATGGGACTCCATTGTGAAGTTGTATGGCTATATTTACCTCAGCATAAAGTTTTTCAATATTGTATAAAAATGAATATTATCTAAATTCCAAGAACCTTGCACTACTTGCAAAGGTTTGTTCCACTCTTGCAAAATTTGGGGCACCTATTCATAGACCTGATAAATACTTACTTCTTGTATCTTTTTAGGATAATGAGTGATACTTGACTCTCCATATTATGTGGTTATTATTAATATTTTATAGCTTTTCTACCCATGGTTATGCACATTATCCTTTTTTTTGCTATTCAGAAAGGAAGAGAGTAGTATGGTTATATTTGTATGATCACTAATCCATTTTCTTAAGTTTTGAACATCACCAAAAGGGAAATATTGTGGAATTTTTGGTGTTTTTTGGTGTGCTCAAAACATTAAGTAAAATGGAGACAAAATTTATTTGTATGGTTGTATTTTTATTATGTTTTTAGGACTATGTACTTGGGAAACCAAGATGAGCTAAAGAGGACAAGGAACAAACTATCCTAGAGCTCAAAGGAAGAGGTCACCCACATGTCTTTAAAAAAATATCCAAAGAATGTGGACAAGGACATGATATTATACAAGTAAATTGGACATCATTAAAGCATACAAAATATCAAGTTTGTGGATAGGAATGATGCATTCATCATGCAAGAGAAAGTAAAGAAAGATGTCTTTGGGAAGCAACATATGTCTTGGTAGATTTGTGATGAACTTAGAAAAAATTCTAAAAGACATTTTCAAAAATAGCAAGATGTCCTTCATGAGGCAAAAAAATCTTTATAAAATGTAGAACAAATATATAAATATGTCTTCCATTAAGCAAAGACATCCTCTAGGATGGAGACTTTAGAAAGACATCTTTTAGAAAACAAAGACGTATTTCTAGATTTGAAGCCAAACTTAGAGAGATGTCTCAGGCATGAGAAAGACATCTCCCATGACCATTGGTGATTTTTAGCTAGCCATTTCACAAGTTTTGAGAATGATTTAGTAATACAATAGCTATAAGAAAACTTCATGTGCATTGGAAAATGTGTAAGCATTATTGTACTCATTGTACAATTATTTGTAATCATTGAATTCTCTATTGCTTCTCATTGTCTAATCATTTTTGGATTTATAAAGTGTGATGTACCTAACTATGCAAGGATCAAAAAATTGAATTTCTATCATTCCTTGTATTTCTTGTTCTTGTTGCCCCAAGGGATTCAGTTCCTTAAGCTTGTCAAGATCCTATAGGATTGAGTTATTGGTGTTGCAGTATAATACTCCAGTATGAAGCTCAAGATTGTAAAGGTTGTAGAAGCCTTTAAACCACATTTTCAAGCCTAACAGGACCTTACAGGGTTGAGTGATTGGTGCTACAATAAAACACTCTAGAGTGAGGTTTGATGATTGTACAAGATGTGGACCTTTCAACTACAATTTGAGAGTAACAAAGTTTGGATGTGTGCTTACAATCTACCCTTTGAGTGTGGAGTACCCAAGTTGGGAAACCATGTAAATTTTTGTGTGTGTGCTTTGTTTGTTTAATTTTTGATTTGATGAACTTATTCATCCCCCTTATAATTTCAATGATCCACAAGATCATACCTTGCTTACTAGAGAAGATGTATATACATCAAGTCTACCACATGATCTCAAAAAGAATATTCCATGAATTAAAATATGGCAACAATATCCTGTGTCTAAGAACTAGCCTTGAGAGTTTAGGTCCTTGGGACCACTTCTTGAAATAATTTCCAAACATCAACTACTTCTGAATTCCATCTAGAAGAAAATTTATCTTAATACAAACCACATTATTCTATCAAAAACTAAAGAAGGTACTCATCGAAATGGGGAATGGGCCACACCATATTACTAGAGAGTTACTATGTAATAGAGTGCTCAGTTATGGTATCCTACAAGAGAGGTTGGGACACTAAAATAGTCAACGATACACCAAAGAGATGGGGTGATACACCATAGCCCATAAAAGCACCATAAGTCCTTTTTCATGAGAGTGTAGGCTCAAGTGTTTTTCAGCACATAAAGGTCCACCATGTAGGGCCTCCTAGAGAAATAAATGCCACCATTCCAATCCTTGCAAAAACTACCTTAGGATCACATCCAACCATGGGAGAAGGAGTCTAGATGTTGATACCCAAAACACAACTCTACCCAATAGCTAGTCATGAAAGCATCACTTTTGATTTGAATATTTGGTCTGTCATTTCAATTCACATGGCCAACATGAACCACCCATTATCAAGTTTAAGTTTATTGAAATAATTTGTTTGAATATTAGGCTACATTCCATCATCACTCATCCATGAATAATATTTATATCAATCAAGGAATCCAAAAGGAAGAGTTCCACAACTTATTCTATCTCAATAATGCTCACCAAAGGACATATCATCAAGGCATGCCAAGATCACCAAAATAAAAAGCATCGATTCAAGAGCACCATAGGTAAGAACAGGCCCTGGCATTCTTATTACAACACTTTTTAAAAAAATAAAGATCTTTCATAGAGCTTTCATAAGATATTATGTTAAGGAACAGAGGCCACTTTCAAAATATAAAGAGAAGGTGCTTCAAGGATAAGCATTGGAAATACTATACATCAAGTTTAGCCTTGTCATAGGGTGTGGAATAGGCCTACAATAAGGGGACAACTAATCCAAATAGGAAAATAATATCTAGCACTTATATATACATGATCTATCAAGACTGAAGACATCACAACATTACAATATTACATAATCAAGGATAGGAATACATGTGATGAGCATAACACATGACATTTGGAAATGCTACCTAGTCCTAGAAGGTTATACGAAAAACTACCTAAACCCATCTTATGTTGAGGGGTTTAGGCCACCAAGATCAATACCAAAGCCACATCATGCTATTCTAAGAAAAACCTATCTCTCTCTCTACATGCACATGGACAAACGTAGCACTGCACCCAGTGCAAGAATACAATTGAAAGAAAATGAACCAGGATACCAACACAATGATCAAACAACATAAAATGCCATTTGAGAATCCACCACTTTCCATAATGGGAACCTCAAGGCATTGGCCAATCCTAGTCCATTAGTATCTATCATGGACAAGGATATTGATCTATGCCATTTGCTAACCCAATATTTGTAGGGTCTAGGATGGGCCACTATCCCTTGTTAATGCCCACCCATCACTAACAGGTAAACAAATGATGATGTACAAGTTGCTCCACCATAACAAGGGTACTGATAAATCTATAATCCAATGTTGAAATTTTGAGACCATGTTGTTGGCCTTTTGGTATGTCAAAACCTTAAGGAAAATGGAGAACATAAAATGTTGTGGAATGTGATTATTTTGCAAGGCATAGATGAGAGCTCAAGAAATGAAATCTACAAAGAGATGTCAATGTAGAGACTACTAGGACTCAAGGGAACATGGAAAAGAATGGATAGAGATAAATACTATGAGTTAGATGAAGATGTTCCAATGATAGAGAGGAAGCTAAAGTAGCAAGAAGAAGTCTAAGAAACCAAAGTTCAAAAGTTGAGAAGAAATCTCCATGAAGTAGAAGACATCTTGATTGAGGAGAAGTACATGTAAAGAAGATGTCTCCAAAAAATAGGAGACATATCCTTTGAGAAGAAGACATATCCATAGAGACATCCCACTTTTAGAAGAAACATATTTCTATAATAGAAGCCAATTTTAGAGAGATGTCCCAATCTCAAAGGATATGTCTACACTAGCCATTAGATTGCAGTTGAACAAATTTTGAGATAATATCCAAAACTCTAAGGTTATAAGATGACTTTAATTTCTTGGATATTGGGCAAGTGGTGTGCATGAATTGTCACTATCAAAGTAATCATTGTATACTATACTTGTGTACTTTATTTGTAAAATCATTTTCTTGATTGATTGTATTATGCTTCAAGGTACAAGGAACTATAATTGAGTTACATTCTTTACTTGTGATTTTGTTTCTCTCTTATTGCCTTGCTAGGTTTGATGTTCTTCTTACAAGTCATTGTAATTGAGCTTGTCAGGATCCTCTAGGATTAAGTGTTTGTGCAGTGTCAAAAAATTTGGAGCAGAGCTCAATTTGTAAAGGTTGTGAGATCCTTGAAACCGCATTCTAAGCTTGTTGGAACCTTGTGGAATTGAGTGGTTTCATAGTGATGAAACACTCAGGGGTAGAGCTTAAAGCTTGTATAGGGTGTGGTATTATTCAAATCACATTTTAAAGAAAGAAAGTCCTAAGGTGTGCAAGAAATCTACCCTTCAAGTGTGGATGTACCCAAATTGGGGAACCATGTAAAAAATTTGAGTGTGAATTTTTGGATGTTTAATTTTATTTTTGCTATACTTATTCATCTCCCCTTCTAAGTTCTTAATCCTCAAGTGGTGTTGGAGCCTAGTACTCTTTCTTTCAACATTAACCTCAAGAACAAATGATGGAGGAAACATCACAAAAATCCATAAATGTTTGATGGATTCAACATTTCCTATTAGAAGGTAAGGATGCAAGGCTTCTTTAAGTCTATGGAGTTTTAAGTATGGGAGTCCATCCTTGAAGACTATACACCAACCATAGATGGCACAGTAAAGACCATCAAGCCTCGAAGTAAGTGGATTCAAGAAGAAAGAGATAAGTTCATGCATGATTCAAAAGCTAAAAATTATTTATATTATGAATTGAATAAATTTGAATTTACTAATGTAGTTGGATGTAAAATAGCTAAAGAAATTTGGGAAACTTTAAAGGCTACCTATGAAGGAACTTTGATAGTTACGTAATCTAAACTCTTAGTTTTGCAAAGTGGGTATGATAAGCCTAGAATGAGAGAATATGAGAACATACAAGATTATTTCTCTAGGGATAATGAATTAGTTGTAACAATTAGAGGTACTAAGGATTTTCTGGAAAGTGATGTCATAATAAAATTTATTAGAATGCTCTAACCAAAAGTTTGCCCTAAGGTCATAGCCATGGAAAAAATTAGAGATTTTTTTGCTCTAAAATTCAAAGAAATTCAAAGTGCTATTATTTCTTGTAAATTGAACCTCATATGTGAAGGGGCTATAAAAGAAAAACCCATTGCTCTAAAATCTAATTCCAAGAAAAAAGAACTTGCTGAGCAAGATGAGGGTAGTAAAGAAGAAATAGCTCTTCTCTCAAGAAGGGTGCAAAGGCTTATGGAAATAAGGAATAAGAGCTCCAATCAATAAATACCTAATCAATTCAAAGGTAAGGAAAGAGGTAAAAACATTTTCAATTCTAATTTTTATTCCTCATAAATACAATGTTGGGTTTGTAGTGGAGGAGGCCATGTGGCTTCCAAATGTCCTAGTAATGGAAGGTTGCAAAGGAGGGATAAAGATGATATAGAATTGAAAATGACCAAACTTCTACACAAGTTGGGATGATGGAGAACATAGTGAATATGAAGTGGAGAATGCTACAAAAGACTCACAACTCATCTATAATTCCCTTATAGGTGATGATGCCAACACCTCTAATGATGAATTTCAAAATGAAGAAGAAAGGTATGAACTTTCATGTAATGAACTTTTATATTTTTAAAATATTTATACAAATTTAAGTAAACAAGTAAAAATTAAGGATTAAGATATTTCTTCCTTAAATTCAAATATTTTATACCTCACAAAAGAAATCTCAGATCTTAACGCTAAAAATGAAAAGCTAACCAAGTCTTATGAGCAAATGAAGGAAGAGCTTGCAGAAGTAAAACTTGTGAATGAAAGGCTAGTTAAAGGGAAAGAGTCCCTTTAGATGGTCTTAGGACAAGGAAGAAGTCCACATGATAAGAGTGGGCTAGGATGCTATACACAAGATGAATCATATACGCCAACCCCATCTCAACCAAAGGCTACTCTAGAGAATGAAGAATCAATAGGCACTACATCCCAACCAAGAGTAGCTCCATGGTATGATTACTTTAACTACTATAAAAAGGTTATATGTTATTATCATCATAAATTTTGGCATAAGTAATGGGAGTGCAATTTAAAATTTTATCATATGAATATCTAGTCATACATAAGACTCCTTGGTCATACCTAATAAGTGGTGAAAGATATCCCCATGCTCAACCATATGAATCATGAAGCATTAATATGCAATCCAATCAAATTCTATGGTCTCTATATCTTTCTATTACATTAGTTCTCTAGGAAGTAAACTAGGCATTGAGAATGTTCATTGTTTTCCCAACTACACTTGTGAAGCTTAAGGGTATGGTTTAAGTATAATTGAGGTACATGATTTTTATCATTTTATGTTTAATGATTTTGATGCATAAAAAAATAGGATAAAGAATAAAGTAATTTAATGTCTACTTTAATCTAACTAGCTAACTATTTTTTAACTAGTCCTAACATAAGTATTCGGTCCCACTTATCGTACACATCCTAAACACATATAACATTGCTAGGTTACCAAGCATTAATCATTACTGGGATTACCAAATATCATATTCATGCTCAAAGTGGTCATACTTATGTGTTTACTTAATTGCTATATAGCTTATCTTACTTAATTACTTAATTAGTGTAATTATTGAGGAACATTGAATAAATGACTAAAACATTAAATACATGAATAAAACATTTAAGCTATCCAAAATGCTACAAGGTTTATCAAGAAGCTAATCTTTATTGTCGCACACACTATTATGCTTAGGTACAATAGTGCTTGAATAAAGATCTATACACTGAATGACTCCTTTTGTAGGCACATAGGAAAATATTCTAACTTTCAAATGTAAAAACTACAAGAGATTTGCTACAACTATGACAAGGTGATGCATAAACATGGAAAATTGATATGTATTTATAAGAAAGAATAGGCCCTGTGTTGATGGGGCCTAGTCGATGAGGCCTCGGTAACATGGCTATTTGCGACTCATCATACTCCCATGACTAAATGAAAATGTGTCCTTGAGTTCTTTACAAAATTGGGAACATATGTGATTATTGACTAGCACATGACATAGCAAAAATAACACAACAAAACTAAGTGCCTAGGTGTATGGATTAACAAAATTACAAATTTATGGTATTCATGACACAAAATTCAATACCAAACAAAAACTATACAACATGTCCTCTAAGGGCATGAAGACAATTGAAAAGATTGCATGGTGCTATAAGGTGGTGGCTCCTAAGGCTTTAATGGACCTTCTCTAGCTTCAAGAACATGCAGTGATTGAGGCTATTGTGGCTGTCTAGCTACTATTGTAACTTTTAGCGAAAGACAAAACACATCCAGCCATGCTTTCATCTTCTCCTTCTTACTCCTAGTATCATGCATGATCCATGCAACTTTACCAATATGGACTAGAATGGGCACATCCCAAGGATAGGGTATTACATGGAACAACTCCTTAGCATTGATGAGCCATGCAGTGAATTTTTTTCTCTTAATGTCAAATTTCATAATTGCATTTTGTATTTTCTGGTAATCATTCATTCTCCTAGCTAGGTTCTTGGTAGTTGATCATTGATTAGTGAATCTCGTCTTAAGAACTTCGAGTTTAGCATTTGCTATCATAAGCTTTTACTTCGTGTCCTTATGATGTTTGGACTTGGCCTTGTATAGCAAATATGAGCTAGCCACCTACTTTTCAAGTTCTAACCATGGTCATTTGGTAGTTATTGTTTCCAAATTTGTGTATCGAGATTGGCCAGTTCCATATATTCTATCATCTCTTCGACTTGCAGCTTCTTTAGGCAGATCTTCTCTTTAGTGTAAGCAACTATGCCATATTTATTTTCCTTGCTGGAGTTGTTGAAGGGCTTCATTTAGTTTCACCTTGGCCACTTAGATATGTTTCTCATTCACTTCTTCTGTAGGCCAACCTAGTTTTTGTAGTGATTCTTGACCCTTCTTCTGTAGGCCAACCTATGTTTCTCATTCACTTCTTCTCCTACTATTGCAAGAGCTACTCTTAGATTTTGCACAAGTGCTTAATGGTAGCATAGGTTTTCAATGTTGTTTCCTAAGTAGGTGGTGGAGGTGGTGGTTGTTGCTTCTCTTCTTTAGACATAATAGGCATCTTGTCCTTAATCATTTCAAACAAAGAGATAATGGAAGTATGTTTGATTGTGTCATTTATGTAGCAAACTATCCTTGATCTTTTGCAAATTTTTCTAATAATACATGGGAAGGGTAGGGCTTTTGTCGACATTAATTCTCTTTAAAATGCTTTTCTATCTCTAGATAGATTAATTATGTAAGTTTTGCTAGAAATTTTCCTCTTAGAGTGGCACATGCCTAGGTGGATATGGTATCATCTTACTAGGCCTCACTATTGAATTGAGGTGATAGGTTGCTATCTTGAAGTATACATGCTCTGTAGGTGTGAGCATGTCAAACTCCTTGTAGTCAACTCTATAACACTACTAGGTTCACTCCTTTTCACCTCTAGTTTTGCTAGAAATTTCTACCAATTATGTCCTAGAATCAAGCAAACTAACAGCCTACGTGATGGGTTCAACTGAGTAGGATTCTTGAATGTCCTTGATCTTCACAATGGAACCTATCCTTCTATTGTTCTAGAGGAAGTACATCTCTCCCATGTATCACTTCCCATTGGAAGTGATGATTGGTCACATGGGAGAGGTTTGCAACTGTATCTTTACCTCTATTGGAGCATGCACTAAGAATGGTCCAAGGTTTAGTTCCTAGAGAGCTATGCATTGGATATCACAGGGCCTAATTATGTTGAGGCAGGCTTGTGTTAGTGTGACTTCAAGTCTTAGTATAGGCCCTAGTGCCACTCCTTGCTATGATTATTCTATTGTAGCCTCTTCCTTGAAAATCTATCAAACTAATTCCACTTCAATCTTCTCTTGAAGAGGTCCCATTGCATGGGTTTCTTCTACCTATTCCTAAGCTTGTTCTTGCTAGCTCCTTCTAGCTCTAGATCATTTCTTCCATTGTTGAGATGGCCCTTCCTCCTATAGTCATTTCAGTCTTGGTGTCATCTGTAATTCCAACATGACCATAGGTTAGCAATTATTATGTGATGTAAAAAAAGTGGGATACCTTATCTTATTAGGAAGGTTAAACCTAGCTAAGTTGTGATTATGGTTGATTTTATTAATTTGTTTGTATTTTAATGTTAATAAGTGATTATAGTCATACTAGAGGTTGTTGAAAAGGTCAAACTCTCAAAAATTTATGGTTTAATACCATTGTATTTATTAATCCTTTGGGGGACTTAGAAAACATTTCAAAAAAATTCTCATTAGAAACCTCAAGGTTTGCAGTCCCCACAACTAAGAGATCACCTCTGGTAGCTACTGGATTAAAGAATGGAGTGATTTAGATAAATAGTCAGAAAGTTATGGGCTCTAGAAGGTTTTGGGCTCTTAGAAATGGCAAAAACTCCTCTCTTATTGTGAAGAAAATGATAAAAATTTCAAAGTATTCAGTGGTATTTATAGATTTTTTCCATTATGTTGATGAGGCCTAGTTAACAAGGCCTCATTGATGGGGTCAGTTGCATCGACTAGGCTAGTCAATGTGGCTATTGACCATCATTGACTTTGGGAAACTTTGAAAATACGAGTTTTTTAGTGAAATGGGGGTTAGACGAAAGTCCAAAAAGCCATGACCATGATGAAAATAATAGAAGAGGATGTTGGGGTTTAAAAAATTTAGAAAATTGAAAAAATAATTGTAGAATGAAGTTGTATGGAATTTTGAGGAGCACAGAGTTGGATGCACAATGGGGTCCATGAAAGAGATGATTGTAGCAATGTTTAAGATAAAGAACATAACTATCCAACCCAAGAGATATGCAAGTGGTTCCTTCCCATAATAGGCACATGTACTTTCTACCCTTGCATAACCTCAACTAAGGAGTCGATGGGCCTCACAATTGATTAATGATTATGAAAAGTTAAGGCCAACTTGGAAGAATGTATCCAAGAATTTTCACACATCAAACTCATACATTGAGCATAACATGGAAATTGGTAGTGAGGTAAGTAATGGACACCATAAGTGAATGATTAAGAGGATGGAATGAAGTCCCAAATCAAGGTCACAAGAAGTCCCTTATGGAATTTGTATTTAAAATGACCTAAGAAGATCCATCTTTAGTCCAGATCAAGACCAACCACTTTTAGTGACTTTGCATCACCACTCTAAGATTGATCCACATTCCACAAGACACAAGAGTGCTCCCACAAAACCACCATCATTCCATAAAGACAAGAAAAAAGAAGAAAGAAGTGAGAGAGGGCCTTAGTTAAAGGGGATCTTCAAGCATGGGTAACATGTCTTTATAGTTCCATAACTAGTGCTTGTAGCCTATTTATTTGTCTAAGGGATGTGATTTGAATTTCCATCATGTTGTTTTCTCTTTTTGTTTGGATAGGAACCATACCATGCAAAGATGTATGTCAACTTCCTATTAGTGGACAATGTGGAAGGGTAAGATGTCCATGAAAACAATCATGCACTCAAGCAAGTAGAAAAGCACAAAGAGTATTGAGTTCCCTTAAAGTCACACTCTATGCAAAACTTTGAATCCTTCTCAATTCTGGAAACTACAAAGGTCAAAAATTTATTAAAATTTTATTTAATGGAAGGGACCTTAAATTTCAAAATTAAGAAAAACCATAAAGTTTGTGGATGGGAAAATGTCATGAACTCACTACCTATTTCATGAAAAATAATCCATGTCTTAGTCATCAAACATTAGATTTAAAAAATAGAAACCAAACATTAACAAGAAAAACACTAAGCTCAAACCACCATTAGTAAACAACAACATTGGCACTATGTCCTAAAGTAATAAATCACTCTTATTATAGCAAAAATAATGAAAAATGACACAAAAATAAAGTAAAATATATAAGAAAGTATAAAATATTCAAGAAAGATAAACATACTAACAATGTTGCAAAAAAAAATATTGAGAAAATTAATAGAGTGACAAAACCAAAAAGAGCTGAAAATCACCAAAGTATAAAACAAAAATGTGTAAAACAAAAAGTGAAAAACTAAGGAGCCACATGCATGGTTAGCATGGTTGTCCATTCAATGAGGTATTAGTTGTACTAGCTTGCTTTGGCTTAAGGAAAGGTTTCACTTTTTGAATGTTGACCAACTACTTTTTATTTGGGCTCTCAGGTTTGTAGATTGACATGGCCCCTAAAGGAAAGATTTCATCAATTTTATAAGGTTCCTCCCAAAACATTTAAAACTTTTTTTTTGATGTATGTGTGTGGGGTTCTAGTATAGAACCTTATCTCTAGGTTGAAATTTTACTTTTTGTATTTTGATGTCATGATGCTTCTTATTATATACCTTGTGCACTTCATTCAAAGATAGGGCTACTAATTGATTTTCATCTAGTACATCTAGGTTGATCAATCTTTCTTTTCATGCTAGGCTTAGGTCAAGGTCCAAGTCATAGGCTATTGAAAGTGTATAGAGCTCGGATTGGATTGAAAGTGTTAGAAGTTTTTTGTACACTAGCTCATAGGGAGAGAAGCCTATAGGGAGTTTTCACATTGAGTAGTAGGCCTAGAGGACATCATTTAGTTTTGTGCTCTAGTGTCTCTTGTATTTTCTTACAGTCATTATTAGGATCTTTGTGATCTTCTTATTGGTGACTTCTACTTGAATTTTGGCTTTGGGGTGATAGGGTATTGTTAATTTATGTTTCACCCCCAAGCATTACATCAGCTTCCAAATTGTGGCACCTATAAAATGGGTTCTATTTTCAAAAATTAGTGCACATGGCACATGAAACCTATTTACAATGTATTTTTGTACAAATTAAGTAGTGGTGGATGATGTACAATTGATGATGGCTATTGCTTCTACCCATTTTTTGTAGTAGTTAACTACTATGATGATGTATGCCTTTCCATTCAAAATGGTTCTAATGGGATTCATGAATTCTATGCTCCATCTATCAAAGGGCTCCAGTGGTTGAATCCACTATTGAGGATCTTCCATTCAAGCAGTTATCCCACCATCTCATTAACAATGTTCACAGGATCAAACAAACTGGTGGGCATCCCTAAAGATTATTGGCCAATAGTATCCTATCATCAAGGTTTTTATGGTCATGCATCTCCCTATATAGTGGCCTTTGCAAGGGCCTTTGTGAGCATCCTAGAGAACGTGAAATTGGTCCACATCAGGGACATACCAACAAACTAGGCCATCGACACACACCTTGTAAAGTGTTGGTTGATTTTCATGAAATACTTAGCCCGATGAAGAAACTATTATTTATTCTTAAAGTATAGATCTTATGGCATCTCTTAAGTGAGAAGGTAAGTGAGGATGCTATCATATCATTTTGATTCTTAAGAACTTGGTCATTTATCACTCTTGTAAAGAAAAGTTCTTTTGGAAATTGATTAGAAAGCAGGCTTTCCTCTTCCTTGTTATCTCATCTTAATCAAGAGAGATGGTTAGTGATCACATTCTTAGTTCCTTTTTGATCCACCATTGCGAGATTGAATTTCTACAAGATCATGTGCCACTACATGATATGGGGGTTCACCATTGGCTTGTTCATTAGGAAGAAAATAGCACTGGGATTTGTGTTCACACACTGGGATTTGTGTTCACAAATACTTTATTGCCAATCACATAGTGCCTAAACATTTCGAGAGCATACACCACTGCCATTACTTTTTTCTTAGTTGTGGTGTAATTCAACTGTGCATCCACTATGCTTTAGCTCATGAAGTGAATGTAATATGGATGTTTCTTATCATCCAACTACATAAAAATAGCTTCCAATGCATAATTAATTGTATCTATCATTATATAAAATGGTTTGGACCAATGTGGTGCTTGTAGAATTGGAGTTTCTATGAGTTTTTCCTTTAGACGTTGGAATTCATGTTCACACTTCTTGTTCAAAATGAATGGAGCATCTTTCTTTGTAAGCTCAACTAACAAATTTGCAATCTTAGAGAAATTCTCTATATACCACTGGTAGTAGCCAGTGTGTCCAAGGAATGATTAGATGTCTTTGACTATCTTTGGTTAGCATGTAATTCCTTGCATAACCCTTACCTTTTCTAACTCTACCTTGATTCTTACCTAAGTAATTCTATGTCTTAGTACTATGCCTTCTTGGACCATTAAATGTATTTTCTACCAATTAAGCATAAGGTTTATTTCAACACATCTTTTCAGTACTTGCTCAAGGCAATCCAAGGCTTGCTCAAATGTAGTCCCATAGGTAGAGAAGTCATCCGTAAAGACTTCTACCCCACCACCAATAGGCTATTGAAAAATACTAAGGACCATACATTGAAATGTTGTAAGGGAATTGCAAAGACTAAACAACATCTTGTAATATGAAAAAGTCCCCTAGGAACTCATGAATGTTGTATTGGCCTAATCTTCTAGTGTAAGTTGGATTTGGTTATAGCGACTATAACCATCCAAGAAGCTATAATGGCAATGCCTAAATAGAGTATCCAAAACTTGGTCCACAAATGGAAATGAAAAATGATCTTTAAATGATTCCATATTCAACAGCATAAAGTCAATGTAGACCTACCACTTACCACCTTTCTTTGGCATAATTACAAGTGGGCTAACCCACTCACTATCTATGGTGGGATAGATGAACCCTACCTTGAGGAGTTATTCTATTTCCTTTTTCATGATTTGCTTCAACCTAGGGTTCAATCACTTTTGTGGTTGCCTTCTTAGCTTCATGGTTGGATTGATGTAGATGATGCTAGCATATCCTTGGATCAGTTCCAGTCAGTTTAGGATATGACCAAGCAAAGGTAGTTGGACATTTCTTGATCCCTTTAACAACTTGTCTTTTTATTTAGGAGTAAGATTTGCATTGATTATAATTGGCTTGTTATTTTTTACAAATGCATACTTCATGTTATTTGGTGGAGTTTTTAACTCTAGGGGCTCTAGCTTAAAATTATTATGGATTTCCAACTCTTCCAGAAAGGTATCAGCAGTTCCATCATCAGAGAGTTGCTGATGAACTTGCTTAAGTTCATCCATGCCCTCAACATAAGAACATGTTAGGCTCTTAGTAGGTTTCATGCATAGTGTGCTAGTATCAGAGTCAACTATCAGCCATTGGGTGCCCTCCTGTTGGAATGAGCATAATAGTGATGTTGGAATGAGGCGTGGCTGGCAGAGCTTCATAGAGAAATGAGTTTTTGAACACAATACATGTATGGATTTGATTGCCTATAAGGATACTACTATCTTGATGGTGGTATCCCCCATGACCATGGTTGCTACCACTATTTGTATTAGTCATACAGTTGTGGTGGAGCTCCACTTAAATAGTAAGCTTGTTGTTGTTGGTGGAACTACCTTGGATTGCCTTGAGGATAATGTAATCATCTTCATGCTTGCCTCCTTGCTAGT
This sequence comes from Gnetum montanum, assembly GCA_015680685.1. Taxonomy (NCBI): domain Eukaryota; kingdom Viridiplantae; phylum Streptophyta; class Gnetopsida; order Gnetales; family Gnetaceae; genus Gnetum; species Gnetum montanum. The sequence goes on along the minus strand of MNCI01034503.1, from coordinate 84,971 downwards.
CGAGGATTTAGTGGGTACACCCCAAACTCTTGTAAGTGTGACATGATAGCGCAACATCCCTTTAGATGTTCATATTGACAAATTTCACATCCAACATCATCATTAGAGTTTGTCTCCACAACTTCTTCTAATGTGGCAGCTTTGCCCTTACCTCTTTAGTAGGCATGTTCAGCTTCTTTCCACCTCCTATGGTTGTAATTACTATTCTACTCTTTGGCTTCTTTAGCAAAGAAATCTTCATAGAAGTTTGGAATTTCTCATTTAAAGAGTCCCATAGTTTATCAACCTTTACTAAAATATTAGAAATATTTTTTTGGATGGGTAAGATTTTCTTGTTCACCACTTCATTGAGTGGTGACTCCTCCATGTCTCAGAATTAAACCTTGCTTTTCTTGATGGAAGGGTTTCTATGATATTCTTCTAAACTTTTCCCTTTTTGAAACTCACCTTCTTCTTTTGCTACCTACTCTATCTGCCTTTGTATCTGATAAGCTCTTAATTTGGATAGTCTCCCTTGGGCATAAATCCCAGGAGTTCCTCTGGTTTCTGCTCTGAGCCCATATATGGTGTGGCAAAGTTGTTTCCTTTGAGAATAACCATGGTTAGGGCATTAGTGTAAGAAAGAATAATATATTTCCATGGTGACATCCAAGGGTTCATGAATTTCCTATTTCTAGCCTTGGATTTTCCTTCTTAGATTAGACACTCTAAATTATGTTTGGTATTTTTCATTAAATAGTTCTAGCATGGTACTCCATGTACAAATGGATTTCGGTTGCAAAGACCAGTACTAGCTTTCTACCTCTTTAATGAGTGTCTTGGGAAATAGCTTCAATTTTTTCTAGTAATTATCTATGTATTGTAAGGAGAACACATCATGAAAGGCTTGTAGATGATTTTGTGGATCACAGTTATATCCCCCCTCAAATTTTGGGATATTGTTCATGTCTAAGCACTTGATCTGACTATCTCTCACATGCCTGGTTGGGATCTTGACTACCTCTATAATGTTAAACATGCTTCAAGTTGCTAGTAGAGGTTCATCATCATCATTATTTCATTGTTGCTGATGATGTCCTTTGTTACACCTTCAATTATTGTAGGCTTTGTGATCATCATTATTGTCCTAATGCTCACCTCCATTACAATTGTTCCTTCTACAACATGTTTCAGAACCAAAAGAGGAAGAAGAAGAAGATGCAGATGAAGAGGATGAAGAGGGGGAAGGACTACCACCATCATGGTGTCTACCAACTCCCCATTAGTTTTCATGACCATGTTCATCAAGTTTCTTATCATCTTGATGGTTAACTGAGCCCCTTCCTTGATTACCATCTTTACTTGAACCTGCATTGTTAATAGTGGACCACAAATTTAGGGCCACACCCTCATCACCAATAAGAAGGGGTGGATAATTTTCATGTTGAGAGCCCCTAGATAGAGGATCCTCATTTTCATCTTGGTTCAATAGGAACAAGGGATTGGTGAACCATTTCCCCTTCACAAACTCATGATGTTTCTCCTAGTGTCAATCTCTCTAGTGTTGTGTTTTAGTGGGATAGTAGTCATAGTAGTAGTAATCATGCACAACATACTCCTCTTGAAGATCTTGGAGGACTCGCTTCTTAAGAGTTTGAAGTAGCATCATGGGCACAAATCGATCTGGAGGCATTACAATATTACCTTCTATATCATGTCATCACAGTTGTTCATCTTGATGTAGGATGAAGGTGAAATTAGGTACATACTCATCTAGATGAGTATATACCACCTTGCATTCTTGATGGACTGATAGTTTGCCATCATCATGCTTGAGAGAAGAAGAAATTTTACAAACAAATAAATATCATTATGCTTATGTGCTTATATTAGGTGTGAGAATTATGTTGACCTTAGGTTTGTGCAACAATGTTAATGATGCTCACTACTTCTAGTTAGTGCATGTTTCAAATAAAAAGAGTCATTGGCAATGGTGCCAAAGATGAGTGGTGAAAGGTACCCCTATGCTCAACCATAAAAATTATGAAGCATTCATGCATGATCTGGTTGAATTCCATGAACTCTATAGTTTTCCAATGCGCTAGTTCTCTAGGAAGTAAACTAGGCATTCAGAGCATTCATTGTCTTCCCAAATACACTTGTGAAGCTCAAGGGTATGGTTTAGGTGTAATTGGGGCACATGATTTTTATCATTTTATATTTTATGATTTTTATGCTTAAAATAAAGGGGTTAAAAAATAAAGTAATTTAATGTCTACTTTAATCTAATGGGCTAAGTATTGTTTAACTAGTCCTAACATAAGTATCTAGTCCCACTTTCTATACACATCCTAAACACATATAATGTTGCCAGGTTACCAAGCGTTAAGCACTATTGGGATTACCAAATGTCATATGCATGCTTGAAGCAGTCGTACTTATGTGTTTACTTAATTACTATTTATCTTATCTCACTGAATTACTTAATTAGCTTGCTTACTAAGGAACATTGAATAAATTACTAAAAACATTAAATGCATGATTAAAATATTTAAGCTATCCAGAATGCTGCAAGATTTATCAAGAAGCTCATCTTTATTGCCACACACACTATCGTGCTTAGGTACAACAATGATTGAATAAATATTTGTACACTCACTGACTTCTACTATGGGCACTTAGGAAAATATTCTAACCTTTAAATGTAAAAAATACAAGAACTTCACTACAACTATTATAAGATTTTACCTAAACATAGTAGACTAGCATGTATTTATAGGAAAGAATAAGCCCTATGTCGATAGGGCCTAGTAGATGAGGTCTCGTTGACGTGGCCAATTTGTGACTCATTAATATCGAAATTCATAGAGAAAGAAAAAAATGCAAGATCATATGAAAAATTGGACAACTCAAATGGAGAAGTGGTTAACAAAGAATGGAGAGTCAAAAGGAAGGAATAGGAAAATGAGGAGACTCTCTCTAGCAAATTCATGAGAAGGAGCCAAACCTTGGAAATTGAAGAAGTCTATGTAAGATGAGAAACCTCAAAAGAAGAATCTCATTCTCTAGCATACTAGGCATCTTGATTCTCTTTAGTAATAAAGGTAAATAGGGGTAAGTTTTTAATTCATTGTAATCATCTTTTAAGACTATAATCCTTGGTAGCCAATCCTAAACCCCATCCTTAAGAGATGTCTTCCTAAATACATCTACTTTAAAGAGGAGACATCACCCTAGAGATGTCTACTCCTAAAATGAGTCATCTACTAGGTTTTCCATTTAGCATGAAAAGATGTCTACTCTGATAAGGAGATGTCTACATGATTTTTAAACACTAATGAGATTTCTATCTTGAAAAGGAGATGTCTTATTTCTCATTAGAAACCCATATTTGGCACAATTATAAAAAATCCAAACCTCCTTTTTGTCCCTTTTCATCAAAGATAACCACAAGGAGATGACTAGGGCACCACTAGCAATAGCAATTTGAGAAGCTATGATCCACAAGAAGGTTGGAATAACAAGAGTGATGCTAAAGAAGAGGTCAAGGGGAGGCTCCACTTGTAGTCCAAACACATACATCACTTAGTTTAGGTCTACCAACACCTAGCACCAGTTTGAGGTAACTCAAACCATTAAGATTATTTCTAAAAACTCTTTTTCCTTTCATCTGCATTAGTTGTAAGCTTTAATGAGTTACTTTAAAATTGTAAACTAGGCTACTTTCATTGCCATGGAGTTTTGTGCTCCAAAAGTACTTATTAGAGAGTTTTATTGTAATATTGTTATTAGTGATGCTATTGTTGGGCCATTTACTACTATGGTTGGGGGCTTAGTGATTGATGTGTCTTCCCAAGTAGTAAATGCACTTCTTGGAATTTTTAGTGCTACTATTTTTTAGGTTTCCATTGATTCTATGAATGATATATTTTTGAATGGTATAATTATCATCACACATGATGAGTTTTGGGATGTCTTGTTTGGAGGGTTAGTATCTTTTGGTAAAGGCAAATTTTATAGGAACAACATGTCTCTAGATGCTTCCACCTTGTCACTTATTATTATGTATAACATTATTGTAAAAGGAGAAAGCTATAGATATCTGTTGTCATCCCAAGCTTTTGTTCTCTACTACCTACTTACTAGATAGCCATTGGACTTGGGTTATACTCTATATCATAACATGTTGACCATGTTCACCAAAAGAGAGGATCATTTAGCATCCTCACCCCATCAGTCTACTAATTTTTTAGAGAGGTATGTCCATTCTAGATATGCCTTTGCTGAAATACAAGAGAAGCCTTGGGAAGGATGCAAAGAAGAGGAGCTTGTCACATGTAGATGAAGTAGCGCACAGCACTAGACCACCTCCATCACAAAATAAGAAAGTAGCATAATCATCCAAGGCCTCTCTTTAGTTGATAATGTCCAAATCTACTAATGGATAGGTGAGATCTTCCCTAAAAAAGCTACTATGGCTATTTCCTTGTACTTTTGGAATGATTGACAAGAATCTCTCTTAATTACGTAAGAGAATGGATGTTGTTGGAGTACCACATCCTTCTGCTAGGTAGTAGTTTGAGGTGATCACCATTCCTCCTATCTCAGTTAGTGAGAAGGACAATCTTTCTTCACCAAGGCATTCTATGGCAACTAGACACTCCTAGGTCTATGATTGAAAAAATGGGTTTGACTATGAGGAGCCTAATGCACTATGACACATCTCTAGGGGGACCATCTTGATCCCATGAAGCTTAGCATCAAATTTCATCACAATGATACTTTTAGATTATTAAAGCAATTAGCTATGAAGAGTATTTTTGGGACTTCATCCCAATGGAGGCTTCATGATGCTATCGCCTATCAAAGGAAGGAAGCTTCCTCATCCTATCAGTATCCTCTAGCCCAACTAGATCCACTAGCTTCATGTTACTTTTGAGTGAAGCTTCATCCATGGAGGATCCCTATCTAGATCACTTCTTCTGATGATGATATTGAGCAGCACATGTCTAGTGCCAATACTAACACATATCATGAGGAGGATACATGTAGACCTTCTAGAGCCATAACTATTTTAGATGATGAGGACTCTGATGATGCTACATAGATCAATGGATAGCTTTCTTAGATCATATCTCTTTTTTGATGATGTCCAAAAATGGGAAGAGAGTTTTTGATACAATTTGATGATGTACACACATGTGTTTTTGATGTGGAATTTCACATATGTAGTTTTTGTATATGTTGAGGATTTATCAATGGCCATATTATATCGACAATTTATGGATGGATAGTTTGTGAACAGCTTGTACAAATAGTGTATAGTATAGATAGATGATGCTTATCTTGGTTATATATTTGTGCATTTTTGTGATGACAGGTTTTTGTCTTTGCATAGCATAGCTTCATTTTTGATTTTATACGATGTCTACCCTATGCCTTGAGCTTTAGAACTATTATACTAGTTATAACCCTAGCTACCATTGGAATATATATATCTTAATATTTTTATTAATTATTATTATTATTTATCAGTTTATCAACTCACCCATTTTCTTATGTTTTGGAAATCATCAAAAAAGGAGAGATTTTTGACCTTTTGTTAAGATCTTAGGGAAGATGGAGAACATAGAATGTTGTAAAATGTGATGATTTTGAAGGGCATAAATAATAGCTAAAGAAATGACATCTACAAAGAGCTATTAATGTGGAGACTACTAGGACTCAAGAGATCATGGAAAAGTATGGATAAATATGAAGGCTACGAGTCAGATGAAGATGCTCCAGTGATCAAGAGGAAGCTAAATTAGCAAGGGGAAGTCTAATGAACCAAAGTTTAAAAGCTGAGAAGATGTCTCCATGAAGCAAAAGATGTCTTGGCCAAATTGGATTACATGCAAAGAAGACATCTCCCAAAAATAGGAGATGTCTCCTTTCAAAAGAATACATCTCCATAGAGATGTCTCCCTAGAATAGAAGTTAATTTTTAAGAGACATTTAAATATCAAAGGAGATGTCTACACTAGCCATTAGATAGTTATTGCATGAATTCCAAGGTAATTTTAGAAACTCTAAAGTTATAAGAAGACTTTATTTTCTTGAGTATTGGACAAGTGTTGTGTATGAATTGTCACTATTAAAGAAATCATTGTATATTGTACTTGTGTACTTCATTTATAAAATCATTTACTTGATTGACTATATTATGCTTCAAAGTATAGGGATCTAGAATTGACAAAGTACAAGGATCTATAATTGAGTTACATTCTTTCCTTGTGGTTTTTTTTTTCTCTCTTATTTCCTTGCTATGGTTGATGTGCTTCTTGAAAGAAGACTTCATAATTAAGTTTTTTAGGATGTTTCGGGATTAAGTGTTTGTAGAGTCAAAACACTTTAGAGTAGAGTTCAATTTTTAAAGCCTGTGGGATCCTTGAAATTACATTCTAGGCTTGTTGGGATCTTCCAGGGTTGACTAGTTTCATAGCAATGAAATATTCTAGAGTAGATCTTAGAGCTTGTATAGGGTATGGTACCCTTAAAAACACATTTAGGAGAAACAAATTCTAGAGGCATGCAAGGAATATATCCTCCAAGTGTTGACATACTAAAGTTGCAAAACCACATAAAAAATTTAAGTGTGATTTTTATTGGTGTTTAATTTTCTTTTTGGTGAACATATCCATCCCCCCTTCTATATTCTCGATCCTCATATGTAACCAATTCATGAAGGTCTTGAGAGCACATATCTTCCCCATAGACATAGTACTCATAGAATCAATTGAGACCACCACTATCCACACCTTTGTACCTATGTTGCCTACAAGGCTAATAAAAATAGCTTAAAAATAGTTGAGTTAGTAGGAACATGATTAGCACATTAGCCTCATAAATAGCTATCAAACATGATCATGTAAGAGAGAAATATTAGTCTCACAACACCATAGAGAGAAACACATCAATAACATGCATAGAGATCAATCATGAAAAACTTGATGGGTCAATTATATACACTCAAACAAAAGAATTTATCATGAGGAACACAAAGAGAAAGAGAATTGCAACACTCAAAATTCCCAAGATTTACATGCAACAAACATTCCTAGTCACTGACACTAGTTCTCACCAGTATTAAAATGTCAAAAAATTCACAAGATGCATGGGTACTAGAAAATCATTATCTCAATTCAAAACATGAGGGAGATCATGGTTTAGCCAACAATAGGTGTCAATAATGAAGATCCACTTCTTACTAAGAAGAGCAACATTAGAAAGGATGCGTTCAGAAGGGAAGACTCTCATCAAAAGAGGTGAGGTGTCAAAAAGAACCATCAATAGGATGACCTACCTTAGAATATATTCAAATCAAAATTCCTAAAGAAATATCATCAACCAAAGAAATGATGCCACAAAGCTCAAGGAAACACAACTAGCTCAAATGAGAAAATGCAACACCTAAAAGGTCTACAAAAAGGGAAACTATACCTAAAGCACAAGAGGTTATCAAAGCAAGGATCACCACAACTTGATCTTTAGGATAACATATGTGGCCTTAAAATGCATCCTAAACAATCTCTAATAATAAGTCATCACCTAGCATAGAACACAAATCATTGCATTAATGAACAATAACCATGGCGAGAGGAAGATGCATGTAGAATTTGAATATTCAACTAAGGAAAGGCATGCCTACACAACTAGAAAAACATACAATCATAAACACAAGAGTACAATGTCTATTAGCGATGGTCTTGATCCATCCAAACAAAGCTCACCAAAAGCACATTTCTAAAGGCCCTCCATCTTGAGGTATTTGGGAACTAGCATGTCCCAATTTGTAATTTCCATGCTCACTATATCTAAGATAAGTGGGGGTGTAGGAATACCACATCCTACATAATGCAATCAATTCCATCTCAATACATGTTATCTAGGTGGAGACTGAAGTGGGGACTATGTAAAATTAATCCTAGATGAACCACTAGAGACCAGAGCTGAGAGCTCCTCAAGTAACAATAATTTACAAGTTTCCAATAGAACTCTCCTCAACCATATCAAAGTAAAGCTATAGCTAGTCCAACCACAAGTAAATTAGTGGAGGAAAACATCATAACACAATCATATACATCCTTTATTAAGAAAAACATACATGGGTTGCTAATACGGTAGCATCAACACTATAATGAAAATCTTAAGAGTATTACCATAAGGTAACTATTTGAAGAATACAAGGATATGATTCTATATCACTAGGATATATATCCAGAAGGACCATTAATAAGAAACCTTGAATTTGTAACACTGCTAGAGGGTAACAGGCTTGTTACAACTCAATATAAAAAGGATCTAATAACATCTGTAATAATGTTACCTTGACATTGTTTGGCACCCCAAGGAATTCCCTTAGATTTAATGTACTTGGAGTAGAAGAGTTGCATAATACACCTCTAAATAAGCAAGCAACCCTTGGAAGGGAGCAATCAACAAAACAACTTTTTAACAAGAGAGAATACACCTACATAAGCAACCCTATAGACGTCATCGGTGGAAGGGAATATGATGTATACAAGGGGTGCCTCATCCCTACCCCTCATGATTTGGTACAAGGTTCAATAAGGCATCACACTAGAACTATCCAATCTTGGTTGCCTACATATCTACGACCATTTCAAAATCAAGGCCATGTAGCTCTCCATGTGAGGGTAGTATGAAGAGGACTTAGAGAGGGATGTAACAAGAGGGAGTCCTACTACTCATTTGATACTACCAAGCCAAGATGGATTTTCTAACACTTAAGTGCCACTCAAGGATACATCAAAGTGTGCCATGGCCCTTGAACCATGGTGAGAGACTAAGAAAAGCTCCATCCTGGGACCTCTCTCAAAGAGAAGGTTTCTTTATAATATATATGCTCCTATTGGATATACCCCTTTATTACAAGGTGTGTATTATATTTTTTGATGAAACTATATGTATTATGCTTAAGGTTAAAGATTTATTTATTTTCAATAGCCTTTCACATAGGAAAAAGATCAATCAAGTTTCAAATATGATTGGTCTTCATAGGGTCCATTTCTTTCATCATAGCATTCATTCATTCCTTACTAGTAGGGGATGAGAGAGACTCATCATATATGCATGGATTACCATCACGTGAATCTTTTATAAATGCTTCATCTTCAATTAAAAAATCACTATGAGAAATTCTTATGCATGTGCTCTTACATTATGAAGATGATCTATTTATGGGTAAGTTACCTCTACTATTCTTATGAAGTTGACGAATCTCTTCCTAAATTTCTATTAGGTTGATAGTATCACCAAAATTAAGATCTTTCACTTCATAAAAGGTAAAATATTTATCTACTTCCTTTTGATAAAGAAAATTCTCCTTGAGAAACATGACATCTCTTGGCTTTATCTTACTAACACTTCTATCTAGTAGTTCTTCAATAAACAGATGACTCTTAGAATGATTAGGGTACCTTATAAAGATGCACTCTCTCTAGAGCCTAAATTTTGATATCTATAAGAAGTATTATATACATAGACTATATATCCCTAAGGTTGTAAATAATCTAGACTTGGATTTCTACAAGTCAATAACTTAGATGAAGTAAACAATACCAATTTACTCAAGAAATGATTAAGAATACCTACTACAGTCAATAATGCATCCCTCAAAACAATGATAGGAAGCTTTGTCTATGCCATCATTAATCTTATAATATTTAGCAAGGTGTAATTTCTCCTCTGAGTAACATAATTCTATTGAAAATTTTTAAGAATCATTAACTATCTAATAATTTCCTTTTCATCATACACTTCCTTTAACTATTTAGATAGATATTCATGTCCATAATTAATACTTAAGATTTTAATCTTTTTGTCTAACTGATTCTCAAAGTTTTTCATATATCATCTAAAGTAATCTATTACCTTAAATTTATAAGAAATTACAAATATGTGACTGTAACATGTGTAATAATCTATACATATGATGAAGCAAAAGGCACCATGCCTTGCCTTAACATTCATTAGTTCAAAGCTGTCAAAATTATTTAATTGTAATGGAACATCAGCCTTGGTGGCTTTGCCAAATTATTTTTTTGGTTGAGTTTTCCACTAGATAACGCTTAAAAGTTGGTAGAATAACTTTAGTAAGTGACCCTAATAAGCCTCCTTTATCTATTCTTGTCATCCTTTTTTCTTTCATATAGTATAACCTAGTACGACATAAAATGGAATTCTTACCAATATTATCAATAGAACTAAGAAGGAAAACAAACTATCTTCTTTATTAGGATACTTAATATCTAGCTTAAGGACACCATATCAATAAAATCATATTCATAACAAACCAAGTCTACATGAATTGTAACCAACTCATGTTTAAACTTTAAACTCAAATCCAATTTTAACAAAGTAGTAATGGAAAGAAAATTCAATTAAATTTTTGATATATAAAAGACATTATTAAGATAAAGAATGCACCTTTGTTACATGAAAATTTTACATGTACCAATTCCTAGTAAGTCTATGCTAGGCATATTTCCCATGTATGTTTTTTTTTCTCCTTGTTGAAATTCAATGGTACTCAATAAAGTTAACCTAATTGCTAACTAAGTGGTCTATTGCTCCTATTTCTACAATACACATAGGAAGAACTTTAGCAATAAGAACACTAGATGGAACAAAGGAATCATTATGAAAAATAGGATAAGAACATACCCTTTTAGACATATTGAATTCACAAGTGAATTGTACTTTCTAGCTGTAGTTAAAATAAGTTATCTTAGACTTGTCTTTCTTGCCTTTCCTTTTTTCCTTGTTTTTCTTATTCTTCTTATCCTTCTCTAATGGAGGGTCTTGTTAAGAATATCTACCATAATCTATTTTCTTAAATTTTTTTATTGGATTTTTAAGTATTGGGCTAAGTAGCATACACATTAGACATGTTCAAGTTTTCAATGATATATAAGATTCTTAAATATTTTCACATTCTCATTATGCATCATTTTAACATGCATGTATTCCTAAAAGTTTTTGAGTGAGCAAATAACCACTTGTATCTACTATTCATGTATGAGACTATGCTAGACAACCTCAAACTATTAAATCATATTCAACATTATCCTAAGGTGTTGTTTTATAGTGTAATTAGAATGCTTCTAATAACTATCAAGCTTAAGATTTATACTTCTTAGTCTTATGGTGGAGGTAGTAGCAAACCTTGCTTTGAGGCCTTTTCACATATCATTTATAGTTGATTATTACTCAAATACATAAAGGATATCATTTTACATCATGCTTAGCATGTTGGCAAAATATATTTTTTAGGATTAGTACATCTCATCTACCATTGTTATTTGTTTTTTGTTTAGAAGCTCTAGTGCAATCACTATATAGAAATAATTGGGTCAGTTTATTTTGATTTTTATAAATACACTTTTGTTTTTTCTTTTATTAGCATAAATTAAGAGGTTTAAATCTTTAATGTTTTTTACTAAGACCATTCATTATAAAGTTTTCTACTATTTTTAACAAAGAATCATATTGTATTGATAGGCATTTTTAATTTTTTATTTTTCATGGACAAGGCTATGCTATAATGCATAATGAACACCGAGTATAGTAGTGGTTGTTATTTCCTAGATTTAGCTAAAGTAATTAAGAAGGGATGATTCTTGGCCTTATAAAAAATTCAAACAAATTGGAGAATAACCAAAATACCCAAACTAGAAATAATAGTCAAACCAATAGACTAGACATAGACATTTTAAGTTAGTTTAGTTGTTAGATTGGCTTACCCAATCCATTTCAAAACTCTCCTTAGATCCTATAGGAAAGAGTAATTTTATTATTCTAAAGAAAATATAGGTACATGGATTCTTTCATAATCTTAGACTAAGCACAACCGCCAAGATACAAGTTACAATTAGTGGCTTTTTAGGCATGTTACTTGTCAATCTTAAGCTAGAGACTTACACAAAACAAATATAGAAAGAATGTAGAGATAGAGCTTTTTAAAAGAGAAGAGAAAAGGATAGGAGAGAAGATGAGAAGAAGAATAAAGAAGAAAAACTTTATCTCAACAATAGAGTTTAGAATCAAAATTCATCAAACTAAGCTCAATGACATCATTTTATACTTAATGTTTTTTGTAATAATTTTTAGAGCCATTGTAGATTTGTTGGGAAGAGAAAGTTGATAAAGATAAAGTTGTATCTATGTATCTTAACCTCCATAATTGCTTTTGATATTTAACTAAGGTGAACATTAAAGCTTAGTAAAGGAGGAAGCAATTTTTCATTTCATCTTTTGTATTAATGGTCATAATGCTTCGTGTAGAAATAATAAGCTTCACTCACACTAGAAATAATGGCTTTCTCTATCCTCATCTAACTACCCTTGTTTTCCTTGTTAATGATATCTACAATAATATAGAATCTAGCTTTATCCTTATATCTAATATTTGCAAAAATTCTTTTATAATATAGCTTTTTTATATATAATGGCCCATTCATCGTGCAACCCTAACCATAATATTTTCTTTGTGAAATAAATAGTTTTTAAGCCAAACCTTTTAATAAAAGTTTTTATGGTCTATTACCTTTTTGTGGATTTTATTTAATGGCTTATTTGTAGCTTAGAATCCTTATATTTTTGTTAAATAAAAACACACTTGGCTTTTCAATATGGTATAAAAAGTTGAAATAATGTACATACTTTTGTTTCATCTAGATAGCCTTTCTTGCTAACATGGACAACAAGCTTGATGTAGATTACATTTTTTATTTGGCTTCTATTATTTAGTAGCTAATAAAATCTAAGTGTTGGTGTGAAACTATTGGTTATAAATTTTTAATTCTTGAGCTTTAAGTAGAATCAATTTTGGTTCTAAATGATGTATGACTGATTTGGAAGAAAATATTCTCAATAGTACCAAATTTTAGTTATAAATATTGGTTTTATTGGCCAATGTGGTATAATAAAGCTTCTTTGCAAAAATGTTAGTTCATTTAATTAATTTTTAAAAAGCCTCAAAGAGCCTTTGTCTTTAAGCTAACATGATATATGTGCATAAAATTTATCTCAATAAAACCAAAATCTAATTTTACATCACACTATGCTTTAAGATTTTTCTTCTTCCACATTTCTCATAGTTGAAAATAAACAAGCTTTGCTACTCTTGAGCCTATGTACCATGAATTTTATATCATTCATTTTACTAGAGCTTCTAAAGCCCTTACTTAGTTTAGAACATTCTTTCTTTTTTATATTGAGTTCATTTGAGTGTATAGCTGAACAAACCAAGAGTTGTTAAGAAGAGCACATGTTTGTTTGCTTGTTTGTTTTTTTGGAGTGATGATAGTTTTAAAACATTTAAGCTAATGAGTCACAATGATTTTTCTACAATCAAGATATGGTTGTAAGGCTTAGTTTTAAACCATGTTTTGCTAAGCTTGATAAAATGATAAATTTTCTTAAATGATTATTACTAATGTTAAATAGTTTTCGGATGAGCCCCTTTGATTCTAAGCATGCACTTATAGAGTTGGATTAACAATTGGTGGCACATGTGCACCATCAAAATTTAAACACTAGGCTCTTAATAGCTCTTCTTCTCTTAGAGCTCATAAAGCCTTTGTTTTTTGGTAGTGTTTCAAAGGTTTAGTAGAACCAAATTTTTTCACTAATAGTTAGTTCTAGTTACTAAGAAAAAAAAAACAAAAAAAAACTAATCATAGTAAATGAAAGCTTGAACTTGCATCAAAAGCTCAACCAAGCTTAAAACACCAATCATTTTAGAGGATATTTTTCAACTTTAATTATCCTCTTGAATAAGTAGATGTTAAAATACAGCAATCCATTGGTAAGTTTTCAATTTGAATATGAAAATAAAAATGGAAATTCTTAATTGCATTCTGGTGAGGGCACAAATATTTTATAGGATAATTTCTTTTTATTGCAAGGTTTTGATATAGTCAGAATGGTTCTTAAACACCTTATTAAAAAAATAATCCAAAATTGATAGCTCTAGCTCAAACAAGTATGACAAAGTTATTGTATAAATACTATATTTAAATCTAAGAGTGTTAAAGAAAGAACAATATAGAAAGATATGCTATTCATATATCACTACCACATGTCTAAAAAATTTGTAGATATGTTTCTATCTTTGAAGATTAATCCATCTTAATATTTTAATAAATAGATAATGAGATTCCACACTAGCATATATGATTTCCATCTTACTTTATCTAGAAATAGAAGCTGATGAAGTCAAATTTTAACACAATATGACATCGTAGAAATGACTTTATATCAACAATGTCATTGATACAATGTCATGACACTTGATATGTCATTGTTGATATGTCTCGAGATGTGTGCACCCCTATAAATACAACACTTGAGCATGCAATCCACATATTTTTCATTTCATCCTTAGGTATATTCTTGGAACTTCATTTCATAGTCTTAGTGATAGAGTGAATGATTGCAATGTGATGTTGAGTAGTTTTACAAAATATTTATTTGAGTGAAGTGTACTTGGGCATAGTTTATGACCAAAAATACTGATCAAGATTGCTTTTCATCTTTGCAGCAACATTCACTTAGCTTTACTATTTTACTTAGCATAGCTTTTACTATTTTCTTAGTTTAATTATTTACATTTCCAATTATTTTACTTGTTCATTAGTAAAGCAGAATGAGTACAATTGGTTTTGAATGTTTAACTGTAATCATTTGGTTATCCCAGTAGTGTTATTACTTCATTCACCCAATAACTTAATGTTTAGTAATCCTACTAATGGTTACATGAGCCCAAGACATGTACAATAAGCCAAAAATAGATGCTCATTGCTCTAGCCTAGTTTAGAATTCATCTTATTTTTTTAGTTATATTAAATAATTAATTTTTCTATTATCATTAAAATTAGTTTAAGTTTGTAACAACATCAATTATCATATGCCTCACTTTGGACTAAACCATATGTGACAAAGCTACAACTAGTCCAAGTGGGAAGAAAACATCCTACAATCAATGCTTAACAATCTAGATGCCACACTAGTCCCATCCATAGAGTTCAACAGGATTGTGCATGAATGCTTATGATTCATATGGTTGCAAGTAGGGGGTACACACTACTCATCATTAGTATCTTTTTCAAGGATGGTGCTAGTTATCTATATTAGTTATATCATAAATGATCACTATAGAAAGTATTAACTATCTATCTTTTAGCAAATATTAATATTTTAAGTCATACATGTTATCAAGTAAAACAATGTCTTCTTCACATAGGGCCAAGAATAAATCATATGATGAGAACACTCATAGGAGAAATAATAGGATCTATACTAAAGATAATTAGAGTGAATCTCAAACAGGGGTTTCATATGCTCATTTAGGTCCTTAATATACTCAAAGACTATGTTCAACTAATGCTAGCAATCCTAGCAGAGATGGAGTAAGTCCTAGAATAAGGAAAGCCTTAAGGCCTGGAACCTACTCTAAACCTAGACAAGATAAATCAAGGGACCATGGGGGAAAATATAGGAGCCATGATAATTCTTCCATTTTACCATTTTCCTCTTTCTCTTTCATGTCTAGTTATAATGAATATGAACATAGGTATAGAAATAGATCTCTAGTAAAGGGTTAAGATGTAGATAGAAATAAAACATAAGGACAAGATGAAAGACATTAAAGTGAGCATAGACAAGATTAGAGCAGTTAGAAAAATGAAAATAGAGATCGTCACCAAGACATTTCTGATGCTAATGAACCCATGTTGGCTACTAGGGGCATGCCATAGATTAGGGAGAAAGTTCAAATACCTCAAAGGCATCAAATGGAAAGCCACATCAAATGGCTTAATATGAGCAACATTATTATATTTAAGAGAGGCTATAATTTTGATTTACATTCCATGATTCCTACACATTGTAAAACATCAAACATAAGTGGGAAAAGCTTAAGTTCTTTCCTAGGATACTAATAGATGAAGTTGAAAGTTGGTATAGATCATTGGAACTAGATTCAATCCATCGGTGTTTCATAATGCTATAATGTTTCAATGAAAAATACCAAACATATGCAAGAGTGTCCAATTTGAGAAAAAAAATGCAAGGATGGAAGCAAGAACAACATGAATCCTTGGATAGATACAATTCTCTACTACATAGATGCCCAGGCCATGATTTTTCTTAGAAAGAGTAGCTTTTCCACATCATAGATGGGCTTCATAATCAAATGAGAGAGGTCCTTGGAATTTATGCCCAAGATCAATTATCTAAATTAAAAGCCCATTAGATAAAAAGGCTAGTTGAGAAGGTGGAAAAATGAGAATGAGAGCTATTTAAATGAGAGAATGTAGAGGAATATAACTAGGATTCATGTCTTTAAAGAATGATTTATGATCAGAAAAAAGAGGCAACTCTTGATGAGATGATTTCACAACAAACCTTGCCAATACAAAATTCTATGGCTAATTTTGAAGCAAAGGTAGAGATGTGGAAGTTGATGAATGAAAAAAATACAACCTATGTGGAAACCTTAGAGGAGAGGGTAATGTAAAAAGGATCAAGTGATCAAAAAAATAAGAAAAATAACAAAGAAAAAGGTAGGAACACTCATCAAAAAAAAGGGGAAACAACTATAGTAGAAGAGGCTATAGACTCAAACAATATCATCAAATCATAGCATCTCTTGTGAGATCATCATCTTACACCTTTTATTGTCTATCACATCCTCAATATTCTCATACATCCTTCCATCATATGTTACCACCAATAACATAGGAATGATTGGCACCATAACATCAATGGAAGAATGTCACTTGTGTTGCGAACATACATGTAAAGGATAATGCTAGTTGATCTCAACCACAGTCTCAAAAACATCCTTTATTTTCACACATGAGCACAAAACTCGTAGACCTACTAGCTCATCAAAAATAGCATAAGACCAACCTGGTGCAACACTGTTCCTCACCAAGACAATGTCTTCAAATCCTGTCTAAGAGCTAACACCCATCACAACTCCAATGCAAAACATAATAGATGAGCCTATCACTATGAAGAGATAGGTAATTCCATGCATCACTAATATGATAAAGGATGTAGTTGTGGGTTGAAAGTTCAAAATATTAACAAAATACCTATACCAACCAACAATAGATGTGAAAAATAAGTATGTGGACAAACAAAAGCATGGGCCACTAAACCAAAAGATACCTAATCATAAAAAATTGAGAATCTAAAATTGTCTAAAACATGCATGGAATAGTCTAAATCACTTATTAACTCCTATTTTAACAAAATGATTCCAACTAAGAGCTCACAAACAAAAATATTAAACTAGAATCATACATTCTCAAATGATAAAAAATTGATTACCATCAGGATTACTTGGGACAATACTGGAAAAACTAAATCACTAAGGATGGTATGTGAGCAAGCTAGAATGTATGATCCATGGGATCTAGGGTTTATTTTTCAAATACTCATCT
>MNCI01034503.1:37706-66236 GCA_015680685.1 Gnetum montanum | reverse complement strand
CAAGCAATTCCACATCATCTTGTGCCTTCCAAAACATCTAATAAACTTCCCATATCATCTAATAATCTATCTATACATCAAAAATTCATTATCCATTTCTTATCCGTACCATAAAATTTTTGTTGCCTAAGATTCCTTCTTCATGAATCTTGAATGCTAAATTGTTGAAAATTATGAATCACTCATGGCTCATGATCCACTGGACAAGCTATACATCTTTTAGACATTCCATCTAACTCATTTTTTCTAACCCTAAATCAATGAAAATTTTGAACTTTTTAATAGTGATGTCATGGTTATAATGTCGTAGGCACCTATGATGTCATACCTATAATGTATAATCTACAATGTGAAACATATAAAAATAATATATATATACATGAGAGTTAGGAAAGTTTTCATTTCTGTCATTTGTAGCCAAAGAATTTTTTGTAGTTTCTCCTTAGTTCTCTTGCACAGTAGCTTCCAAAGGCCGTAACTTTGCCCTTGTAGCTTTGATTTCAAAAATTGTTAAAATCCTCTTGATCCTAGAGCACTCAACTTAGTTGTGGAGGGGGGGTGCATTGTGTGCTATAAGCAAATGTAAATTTGATAATTTGAGCAAAATATTCATAATGTCTAGAAGATACTATAAAGGGTAATTACAAAGAGATGATAAGAATCTTAAACTTAATCAATCAAACTAAACCCAAAAATATTTAGATAATACTCCTAATAGATCATATCAATTATTTTAGGCCATGATAAGAAAAACAATAGAAGTCCATAAGTAACAAAAAGATATAACACCTAAGGCATTTCTTTTTTGTAAATTTTTCTTACTCTATAATCATAATATGATAAGAACTTGATCTAACCAAGGGTATGTGTAAGATAAAGAGCTATTAAGAACTAGTGTGAAATTTATAATAATTTCATACCCTTATTGATTATAGATGGTACCAAAGAGACCACTAGAAGGATGACCTTCACAACATGGAAGCTGTAAAGACATAACTTCAAGCATCTCCTTTATGGCCTATACTAACCAACAGTAGAGAATGGTACTTAGGAAAAATGTACCAATTCTTTTGAAATAAATAGGCCAATGTAGCAATTAAAATTGATGGAGTCTCTATGTCATACTTAGTAGAAAGAACATATGGAAAAGAAGACAAGGATAGAAAAGGAGAGACTTCAAGTGCTCCTAAATAGATAGCCACTCCAAAAGCCTAAAAACAAAGGAAAGCAACTAATGAAAGAGCCACCACTGCTTGGAATATGGACTACATTGTGCTACAAATTTTTTTTTATTTATCATGTAATTGTATGATTTTGTACACACCACTATAGCATTCTAAGTCATGTAAATAGTCAATCAATAATGTATAGTCAAATCTACCTCCCAATTTTGTAAGGAACTCTATTCTCGTTTTATTTTAACTTGAGGATGAGTTTCCAATTAGTTGTGGGGGTATGATGAAGTTAAATTATAACACAATACAACATTGTAGCAACAACATCATATCAAAAATGTTGTTGATATGATGTCATGACACTTGATATGTCATTATTGATATGATGTCTTAGGATGTGTGCACCCCTATAAATATAACACTTGGATGCGTAATCCATAGCTTTTTCATTCCATCCTTAGGTAGATTTTTGAAAATTTGTTTTGTAGTTTTAGTGGTAGAGTGAATGCCCACAGTGTGTTGTTAAGTAGTTGTATAGAATCTTTATATGATTGAAGTGTACTTAGACACAATTCATGACTAGAAATAAACATCAAGATTGCTTTTCATCATTGCAACATCCACTTAGATTTATTATTTTTCTTAGCATAGTTTTTACTATTTTTTAGTTTGATCAATTACATTTCCAAGTATTTTACTCTACTTGTTCATTAGTAAAGTGAAATGAGTATGACTGGTTTTCAGTATTTAAAGGTAATCATATGGTAATCATAGTAGTGTTATTGTTTGGTTCTCCTAGTAGCATAACACTTGGTATTCCTAGTAATGGGTACATGAGCCCAAGACATGTACAGTCAGCCAAGAATAGATGCTCATCGCTCTAGGCTATTTTAGAATTTATCTTCTTGTTGTTAGTTAGATTAAATAATTAATTTCTCTATTATCATTAAGATTAATTTAAGGACATGAAAACATTAATTATCATATGCCTCACTTTGGACTAAACCATACGTGATAGAGCTACCACTAGCCCAAGTGCAAAGAAAGCATCTTATGATCAATGCTTAATAATCTAGATTCCACACTAGTCCCATCCATGGAAGTTAATTGGATTGCACATGAACGCTTGTGATTTGTATGGTTGGACATAGTGGGTACCTATTGTTCATCAAAAGTAGATGAATAAGTAAGTATTTGTAGCTCTAAATTATTATTCTCACATGTGCTTTAATGCTCTTTATTTAATTCTTATGTTTAGGTCCTTAAAGCTCAAATTTATATCTTGATATTTAATATTTCATTTTTAACGTTCTTTCTCCCCATTATTAAACCATCCTTTTTTCTAATAGACCTTATAAACTTCTGTAGATAGGTTAATGATAGGCCAAGTAAGAATCTTGCTATAATAATGTAGAAATTTATGAAGAGATGCAATTTTTATAATTAGCATATCTACTTCTACTAATAAAATATCATATGAAGTCTTATCCTATACTTGAAGTTCTTGAAATGAAACTTATTTTTAAACATCTTTCAAACATTTACATTACGTTGTAAGTAAATTAGGTTTCCAAGTTTCACAAACATATAATAGAACTGGTTAAACGAGTTGATTGTACATTTTCTTGTGAATATTATAAGTCCAAACCTATTTTTGTGTATATATAGTATAAACTAAATACAATGCATGCATAGTGTTTGCAATCTTTTGAGTAATACATTCTTGCCTAGAATATTTATTTGAAATTGATATTCCTAAATACTTATATGAGAAGACAATTTCAATTTTCTTTGAATTAATATAAAAATCATCAATAAAAGATCTTGTACTACATAGCATCTTTTTAGTTTTGCTAACATTGACGTTAATCTTGAAGATAGTACAAAAACCATCGAAAATTTAAAGCATGTACTTTATTTAAATTTCAATTTTTTCTAGAAGAACTACATCATTACTAAACATTAAAGTATTCATAGAAAAATTTCCAACTTTATTAGAATCTAATGCAATAGATAATATCTATTCTTCTACTTCATTAATTAAGATGCTAAATAAAGTGGGTAAAAGTGGATATCCTTGTTTTAGCCTAATATTGCTATTTATAATAAATTTTTCCTATGTTTTATTCTCATTTTAGTTTTAAAATATATCGATACATGAAAAATATCCTATCAACTAGTAAGATATTTTTTAAAATCATTATGTCTAGAAATTTGGGATTACAAAAAGTAGTGAGCTCCTTGAAATGCTTGAGATGGTAATGGTAAAAATAGTGAAATATTTTAGACACTTTCCTCTTTATGTTAGTAATTATAGATGGGATAAATGCATGATGGATAGAATTGTATGAAGAATGAAGATCCTATATGTAATAAAAAATATATAAGATATTACAATTATAGAGTTGGAAGATCATAAGAAATATTTTTAAGCTATCATTTATCTTACAATGTTACATGGATGTGTTGTGCAGGGTTAGGCTTCACTACAAAAGATTAACAAGTTATTGAAAGGGCAAAAAAAAATATTTTTGTTATATGAATTGAAGGTGAAAATACAAAAACCTTATTTTATGTTGCTTTTAAAATGTGACTTACTCCACTTATATGAGTCAATTAATTGGATATATAAAAATTGTGGTTTGCAAAAGGTAAGTAAACAAAATTTTGCAAAGTAATTATTAAAGACACAAAAGAATGATGATGATATTTATAGAGAATACAATTCCCAAAGACATGACATATCTCATTGAAGGTAGTGTAAAGCAATCCTAAGTACATATTTAATTTAATTGAAGAAGCAAGTTCTTAAAAAGTTATGATCAAATATAGAAGAAAAGAAAAAACTTTAGTTGGAGGATATTCAAGGTAATCAATTCAATTTATAAGCTTCATATATTAGAGATAAAATCCCAATATTATGTTGTAGTTTGATCAATAGTGGAAGAAGGATTAACCTCTCTAGAGAAGAGCACACATAAATGTTACATTGGTCTAAATCTCTTGAGAATGATGGACATGTTTTTCTTAATTATTCTTCCACCAAACATATTAGAAAAAATATAATAATATAATAAAAAGATTTTATGATCTATTATTTATCATCCAATGATGCTTAGCCAACTTTGTTTGATCCTTTTTTGCATAAAGTAAATCTATTGTATATTTCATATATTGTTTTAAAATAAATGTTAAATTTCAATTTTATATTCAAAAATCATGCTTACTAAGCGAAGGAAAAAAAACTCATTAACAAGGTAAAAATATCAATTTTTCTAGATTTTAGTTAGTCCCAAGGTCAAAGGTTCATGACCAATGAACCCTGGTTGGATAAAGCCCATGGGAAGAGTGAATTTTAGCAAGGTAAGAAATAAAAAGTTTTCTTATTATCTTTGTAGCAACTTTATCAAAAAAGAAATTTTTGTATTGAGTGATTTTCTTGAGAAGAAATAATTTTCTAAAGATGTATAAATGTTGGAATTAGTTTTATTTGTAGAATCTTCATGTAGAAGCTTCATTGGTTAAGTTTTTACAAAGGTTATGTTTTTGGTCTTCAAATAATAAATAATAATATTAAAAGAATTTAAAGTATACTAGATTAGCAAAGAGAGACTCTAAAGAAAAATCCCAATAGTTTTAGGGATGCTTTTTCAACTTTTCATCTCTACAATCAATCCTTAAAAACCTCTACTTTGGGGTACAAAAAGGATTAGGCATTACCCTCATCCAAAAGTATCTTCATGAGCTTTTAGTTATTAAAAAAAGTTCTTATAAAGAGAAGAAGAAAACTCTCTCTAAACATAAAATACTACATCAATCAAAAATAATGAACAAGTAGGAAAAAAAGTTGAAAGCTTTTCATTATTGAGCCTTCAAAAAGAAATTAATACTATAAAAAATAAATTTATTATTTAGTTTTTATTCAAATCCTTTTTTTCCTGAAGCTATAATTGAAAAGTGACATCTTTGAGAATTTGATATTCAACTCCTTAAGAAAGATCATAGTTATGTTCTTATTGTTGAAAAATAATTGCACATCCAAGTTTTCAAACATGTAGAGAACAGGTGGCCAAAGACATTTCCAAAGTGCCAAGAAAAAACACACACAAAGCAAGCTAATCATTAATAATGACTTCATTAATCTTGGTTGAAAGTTACAAATTCTAGATATCCATTTCTTAGCATGCTAAGTAATAAAACACTTTAAAAAACATGAGCAAATGAGTCTTCTTTTATCATAGCATGTTGCATATATAAAAAACTACTTTGAATTTAATAATGCTTTAAAAAGAGTTCTTTATTATCTTTAAATAATAACAATAATTAGTGAATTTTAGTTAAGTATTGTCTCAAGAAAAAAATCAATAATCACTTAAGAAAAATCTTCTAAATCTACAATTGAAAAGTGCAATTGAAAAATGTTTTGAATTAGTTTTACTTTAATAGATAATGTTTCACTGGTTCACAAAGTATTAAAATTAGTTTGATTAGGATGGTTTGTTATTAAGGTTGTTATTGAGGGTTTTCTACTAAGGATTTCCTATTAATCATAGGTTTTTTAGTTGAAAGATAAATCTATCTAGATGTTGAAAAAAGTAAATATAAATAAAGAAAAGATAACATCTTAAATTAGAGATTATTTTTTTTCTAAGAAAAATGGAAGGGAATAATGGAAAAAATCATTATTTGAAAATTAGAATAGGAAATGATGGTAACAAAAGTGAAATGCTTAGATTCATCTAAAGTAGAGTTAAAAATATTAAATATGAGAATGAAGCATCTTGAATCCTTGATAGAGGATTTTATTACATAAAATAAGCTTTTTACTAAATCATTTAGAAACTTAATATAAAGAGGTTCTTGAAACAAATTACAGAATTGCAAACAAAGATTGGTAGCACAACTCATACACATGTTCATGTCAAGCATAGGGATGTGAATAATATTCCTCAAGAGGTAAGTGATATAATTTTAGAAACTTGAATGAAGAAAGATAAATTAAGAAAAATCATTAAATTTTCACCTCCTAAGAGTCCCTCAAAAGAAGAAGGAAAACCTAATTGAAGATATCCCTAAGTTTCTAAAAGAAAATTCATAGTTAATGCACCAATCCCCTATTTTAAAGGCTTTTAGAATACATCATCATATTATTATTAAATTTAAAGAGTCCAAGACAAGAGTAAACTTTTAGGATGATCAACAGAATCTAAAATGTAAAAATTTATGGCTAAATAAAGATCTTCTATGTAAAGAGTATACTAAGAAAGTTGAAGAATGGAAGAAAGTAAAGAAGGAAAGAGATAAGGAAAAATTAGTTTTCTTAATACTAAATATGTTGCAAGTATCAAAGATCATAAATATGAATTCCTGCACCATGATTTTTTTTTAATATTGGTAGATTTTTAATATCTAAGATTATGAGTTTATATAGTATTTCTTTAATACTATTGATATTTTTGGAATTGCTGAAACATAGTAGGGGGACAATTTTAATGATCTTCTATGTCTAGATTTTCAAACTTTTTTTTTCTAATAGAAGAAAAGATGAATGTAAAAGATCTTGTGAAAGTATAGCTATGTTAATTTATAAAATTATAAAATAAAATATAAGAGTTAAAAAAGAGGATGAATATAAGTAATATGTTTGGACTCAAGAAGCTTATGAAAATGTCACTCTTTTCTTAGCTTTTCTAGTATTTGATCCTTACTGAGTTGCTTTTTATGATAAAGAAAACTTATTAAGAGACTTTAATTTTTAATATCTTGAGATGCATATTGCTGCTTTTGCTTAGATGAGAAAAAATTTCATTTGTAAGGACTTTAATGCTAAGATTATGCTTAAACAAATGTAAGTAAGCTTTTCAAAATAAGAAAATAATGTAAAGTGGAAATTATTTTTTCAACATACACAAGTCAATCATATACAGAAACATTTGTTGGATTTGGATCAAGGTTTAATATTATTAATTCTTGAAGGGTTAGATAAATTTTCCAAGTTTGGTTACTATACATTTGTAGGACCATAATATTGCTCATGTATAGATTTTTTGATTACCAATACAAAGAGTCTAACTTGTATTAAATACTTTGAGGTATGTGATGAGGTGATTGAATCTAATTAGTAACCACTTTATTTTCACCTTCTAATAAATCTTATGCCATGTTAGTCAATAAAGAAATCAAGAGAAAGTCAAGTTAGATTTCTCTTATCAAGAGAAATCTTATAGGATAACAAACAAAGTTAGGTCAGATTCTCAAGAGAAAGTCTAAAAATGGTGACTCTTAATTTAAAACTTCTGCAAATTTTGGTGCCAATAGCATAAAAATTTTTTAGAAAATCATTAAAATATTCCTAACTTTAGTTTAATTCTAAATGTGGTGTAGCTAGACTTAAATTAAAAGTTTATAAATCTTCAATAGCTACAAGGATTTATAAGAATTCGATTTTGATGAGTTTTAATTTGTCGCATTGACTAGGCCCTGTCAATGTAGTTTGTTGCATCAATGAAGCCTGAACAATGTAGTCAATTATGCCGACGCAGCCCCATTGATGCAAGGGTTTATCCTAGTCTATAAATACAAGCTACTAGCTACATTTATGGCAAGAATTTCTCATAGTAGTAGCATACCTCTTACAATTTGTCTATTCCAAAGTTAGAATATTTTTCCTGAGTGCCCATAGTAGGAGTCATTGAGTGTATGAATCTTTATTCAAGCATTGTTGTACTTGAGCACGACAGTGTGTGCAGCAAGAAAGATTAGCTTTCTAATAAACCTTGTAGCATTCTAGATAGATTAAATACTTCATTTATGCATTTAATGTTTTTAATTACTTATTCAATGTTTTCTAGTAATTAAGCTAATTAAGATAATTAAGCAAGATAAGCTAGATAGATTAAATACATAAGTATGACCACTTCAAGCATAACATGTATTTTCTTGGTAATCCCAGTAGCATTATTGCTTGGTATGCTCAGTAGCATAGTGCTTGGTAACCAAATAGTGGATATGTGTGTTTAGGACATGTATAGAAAGTGGGACCAGATACTTATGTTAGGATTAGCTAGAGGCTAGTAGATTAGTTACATTTAATTAGTCATTAAATTACCTTGTCTTTATCTCTATTCATGCACCAAAATAATAAAACACAAAACTATAAAAATTGTATGCCTCAATTACACTTAATTATACTAGTGTACGTGATAAGTGTAATTGGGAAGACAATGAATGACCTTAGGTGAAGGTTCACTACCTAGAAGGCTAGTGCAATGGAAACTATAAAGTCCATGGAATTCGACTAGATCACATGTGAATGATCTATGATTTGTATGGTTGGATGTAGGGGTACCTCATCGCTCATCATTGGCATCATTGCCAAGGACTTTGTTTATTGAATGTGTGCTATCTAGGATTAGTGAATATTATTAATATCATTAGATGAACTCAAGGTCAACACCACTCTCATATGACATATAACTACTAAGCATGCTAATAATTTTATTTGTTTTGAAAAATGTCTTCTTCTCATAGGCATGACAATGTCAAATCACCAATCTCACAGGACTGCAAAGTGTTATATACTCATCTAGATGAGTATGTACCAGACTTCACCTTCATCCTACATTAGGATGAACAACTATGATGGCGTGATATGGAGAGCAACATCATCTTGCCCCTTGATCGATCTATACTTAGGATGCTATTTCAAACTCTTAAGAAGTTGGGAATTCTAGATCTTCATGAGGAATACATTGTGAATGCCTATGACACTCGAGACTACCATCCCACTAAAACACAATGCAAGCGAGATCAACATCAGAAGAAGCACCATGAGGCTATGAAGGGGAAACATTTCACTAATCCCTTGTTCCTACTAGATCAAGATGATAATGAGGATCTTCCCTTTGAAGGTTCTCAACATGAAGATTCTCCACCCCCTATTGTTGGGAATGAGGGTGTGACCTTGAATCTGTGATTAACTATTCATAAACTAGGTTTAAGAAAAAGTGATAGTCAAGGTAGGGACTTAGGTAAATGTCACAATAGCAAGGGATCTAAGGATGATGGTTGTAATGGATATAATCATGGTGGTGGACATTGTGGGGGTGGTGGGAGTCCACATTCCTCTCCATCCTTTTCATCTGTTGGTTTTCATAGAAGCCACCATCAAAATAATCATGATGAAGATGATCAACGAGATAATAATGATCAACAAGGTCATCAAGAATGTAGAGGTGGTAGGAATCATCATAAACATCATCGACACAATCATGATGAGGAAACTCTATTGGTGATTAGAAGTATGCTTAACATTGCAAAGGAAGTTAGAATTCCAACTAGAAATATGAAAGATATTCAGATCAAGCACTTAGACATGAATAATATCCCAAGGTTTGAGGGGGGATACAACTTTGATCCATAGACACATCTACAATCTTTCCATGATGCCTATGCCTTAAAAAACATAGAAAATGAATAGTATAAACTCAAGCTATTCCATAGGACACTTATCAAGAAAGCTAAAAGCTGGTACTAGTCGTTAATGCTAGAATCTATTTATAGATGGAATACCATGTTGGAGCTATTCAATAATACATATCAAATGTATTCAAGAGTGTCTAATCTAAGGAGGCATATCCAAGGATGGAAAAAAGAAACACATGAATCCTTAGATGCCACTATGGGAAAATATTATTCACTCTTAGATGGATGCCTTGGCCATGGTTATTCTTAGAGGGAAGTACTTCACCACATCATAGATGGGCTCAGAGTAGACACAAGAATAAATCTTGGGGTTTATGCCCAAGGGAGACTATCTAAACTAAGAGATCATTAGATCTAAAGGATAATAGAGTAGGTAGCAAAATAAGAAGGTGAGTTGTGAAAAAGGAAAAGCATGATAGAGTATAATAGGAATCTTTCCATTAAGAAACAAGAGGTCTAATTTTGTGCTGAGGAGGAGTCACCACTCAATGAAGTGATAAATAGAAAAAACTTACCCATCCAAAAATTTGTTTCTAATATTTTGGAAAAGGTTGATAAATTATGAGAATCTTTGGATGAAAAATTCCCAACTACTATGAAGATTGTTGAAGAATCCAAAAAGCACAATAGTGATCATAATCATAGGAGGTGAAAAGAAGCTAAACATGCCTACCAAAGAGGTAAGGGCAAAGCTACTACCATAGAGGAAGTTGTGGAAATTGACTCTAATGATGAAACTAGATGTGACATCTATCAATACAAACATCCAAAGGGATGTTACTTGTGGTGTTACACTTACAAGAGTTTGGGGTGTACGCATTGAATCCTTGATTAGCATGTAGGCAAACACCTAGACAATTGCATTATCCTCAAGACAATCCAAGGTAGTTCCACCAACAACAATAAGCTTACTATCCAAGTGGAGCTCCACCATAACCATATGAACAATACTAGCAGTGGCGACCATAGTCATGGGGAATGCCACCGCTAAAGTAGCAGTATCCTTATAGGCAACTAGATCCATATGGGTACTTTGCTTAGCAACCCATCTCTCCAAGAAGTTCTTCAAGTCATACCTCATTTTAGCATCACTATTACCCTCCAGAGTACTAGCAAACACATTCACCATCCACTCAAGGAGAGAACCCACATCCATACCATCCTTCATCTCCATCTACACACATACCTCTACCCTCAACCTAGTTACCTTCTACATTGCCACTCAAATAAGATGTCATACAACTGACTCTAATCCATACTACGAGCATTCATTGACTATTCTCTAAGATTATGGAATAAAACTACAAGATTTTGGCTACCCTATTGACCAAAGAATGTGAATACATGGTGGAAGCATGTGTATTTATAAGTAGAAATAGACACTGCATCAACGGGACACTACGTCGATAGGGCCATGTTGATGTAATAGACTACATTGATGGGGGCTAGTCAATAGGGCCTAGTTAATGGGGCTTAGTTAACAGGGCCTAGATAATGGGGCTAAGATATTGGAGCCAAGATATCAAGGTTAAGATATCAGAGCCAAGATATTGGGGCTAACAAAAAATTGACTTTTTGTTAGATATCCCAGCCAACTAATAATTCATCAAGCCCCTATAAATCCAAGTCTTTTTCATAAGCCCAAATGATATTTTCACATCCTTGATCATACCAATGTACCAAGTACTCATGAATCTTCCTTCCTCTTGTACTTTAGGCCTTCCTTTCTTGTAATAAAAGTTCTTTTCTTAATGAATTGGCTGAGTTTGATTCTTCAAGTGTATCCTTGAGGATCTCAAGACTATCCTTAAATTCTAATGTAAGTAAATTTCCATGGTATGGGCTCAAATCTAAAACATTAAAGACATAAGAAATAGGTAAATCAATCTCATAATCATTTGGGTCGATTTTGATCCTAATTTTAAATGGACTAATTCTCCTTAACTTGAGCTTGTAGAAGTGGACATTCTTTTTCCTCTCANTTTTATTCAAGAATTGAAAAATTTGTATCCCAAAGTATGACTTCAGATCCAAATGTCTTGAAGAAAAACATCAAAATGACACAGTTGAACATATGAGAAAAACAAAGATATTGGAATTGGTGAGAAAAAATTACTTTTGACTAAGTATGTATAGACATGGGATTAAATTTGTCAAATAATGTTACATATGTGTTCAAAGTGGTAAAATGTGTTGATGATTATTATTTGTCTTTACCAATCGAAAATGTTCATGGGTAAAGTGTTTCTTTGGAATTATTTATGACATTTCTAAGTCAAGATCTACCCATGACNCTTGAATAAAATCCCACTCTTTACAAAATATTTCCATTTATGATCCCTTTCTAGTAATGAAGAACTTAACTATTTTAAAATTACACCAAAATCATGATCATTAGGATACAATGAAGTAAAAGAGTCAAAACCTTAAACTTCCACTTTAGAANTTATCACTTTGGAAATTACTTGGGATAAGGCTTTCTTTTTCTATAACTTATCATCCTTAAATTGATGGCCAAACTAAAGTTGTCAATAGGTTTTATTGAAGATATGGAGATGTTTAAGTGAGG
The DNA here is from genome assembly GCA_015680685.1 of Gnetum montanum. Classification (NCBI taxonomy): domain Eukaryota; kingdom Viridiplantae; phylum Streptophyta; class Gnetopsida; order Gnetales; family Gnetaceae; genus Gnetum; species Gnetum montanum. Next base: position 54,008 of record MNCI01034503.1, on the reverse strand, counting down.
ATCAATCTCAATGATGGAAAGCCGTGTTATCCAATGATTATTTTTCATATAATAAGGCTTCCCACTGTAACATTAGCAAGAGCTCNAGCAACCAACTAAGATGCACTAATAGGAATGCTACAACATAGATGTGATGTAGCATATATGACATAGCATCAATGATATCTCAACAAACTAATGCGTCATCACTTGCAAACACATTATCCACAAAAAACATTCCATTTCTCCCCATTTTCCTTAAGGTTTTGACATACCAAAGGGCCAACAATCTTCCCCTTTTTGGTGATGTCCAAAACTTAAGAAAATGAATTAGTAGATATGCAAATTTAATAAAATTAAACTGTAAAAATGCTTGATTATAGCCAAGGTTATCGATGGGATAGGGTTGTAAGGCTCATTGCACAAGGTAGAGATATGAGATGAAAGCCAAGACCTATCTCTATAAAATCACAACAAAAGTACAAAATCATGACAGAAAGATATAATCTATCCATATTCAAATAATTCTTAATACATACAACTGCTAATATATCTACAACCATGTACAAAATTACATATGTCTATAAACCAAAATCTATACAATAAAAACTCTTCCCCTTTTTGGACATCATCAAAAAGAAGGGACTACATAAGGAATTTAATCACTAACCTTCATGGCATCATCTGAGTTTTCATCTAAAGTAGTTACATCACAAGAAGGTTTATAAGTCTCTTCCTCATCATCATCATTATTGGTACTGGCACTAGAGACAAGCTTCTTGTCCTCATCGTCTAAGGAAGATGCCTAGATAGGAGCTCTCCGTGGATGAAGCTTTACTTGAAATTGAGATGAAGTTGGTGGATCCTATTGAGATGAATCCATCTGAGAGGATGAGGAATTACACCATTTGTAAAAATTTCACTCATAGAATTAATGGTGATCCCAAATACATCACCACTAGAAATCCCAAGAAGTGCATTAACAACTTGATGAGACACATTAAGTAGTAAACCCCTAATCATGGTAGTGAAAGCCCCAATAGAAGCATTTGTAATCATAATATTACAATAAAATTCTTTAATCAGAATCTTAGGCACACAAAAATTCATATAAATAAAGGTGACCCAGTTCAACACTTGAAATAAACCCATTAACTCCTTCTATTGATGCTACTAAAAAGAGAGAGATCACTCAGACATGATAGAGATGGTTCAAATTACTTCAAATCGATGTTGGGCACTGATGAATTTCAATTGAAGATTGTAAGTGTTGATAGCACTAGAGGAAGCTTCCTTTGAATTCTTTCTCTTCCTAGATAATGACCTTGATGTTCCAACCCTCTTGTGGGCCATGGATTTGGAGAAAAATGCATAAATTGCTATTGTAGATGAATCCCCGGTCATCTCTCCTTGGTTGTCTCATGCTTGGATGAAAGAAAATGAGGGTTTCAGTTTATATAACCACATTCAACAATGGTTTTTAACAAAAATATAGATGTCTTCTTTGAAAGATAGATGTCTCATCTATGGCTAAAAACTATAGGTAGATGTCTCTCTTATGATGAACTAAAACATAAGTAGACATCTCTTTTAAGAAGTAGATGTCTCTAGGTAGACGTCTCCTTTGAAAGATAGATGTCCAATTTGTGGCTAAAAACTACAAGTAGACATCTCTCCTATGATGAACTACAACTTAGGTAGACATCTCCTTTAAGAAGTAGATGTCTCTAGGTAGATGTCTCTTATGACATGTAGACATCTCATGGGAAAAGTCTTCAGGAAGACACCTTAGTAGGATGAGTTTTAGCAAGATGGGATTTAGGATTTTCTTCCAAGGATTATATTCTTAACAGATATACATAAGAAATCAAAGACTTGTCTTTACTTAACCTTTTTTTTTTTTCAAGAGAATGAAGGTTCCTAGTGAGCTTAAGAATGAGATTCCTCTTTTAAGGTTTCTCTTCTCACACAAACTTCTTTGATTTCTAAGGATTGACTACTTTTCATAAACTTTTTTGAGAGACTCTTCTCACTCTCATGTTCCTTCCTTTTGATTCTCCATACTCTCCTAACTCTACTATCCTTTTGAGTTGTCCCTATGTTCTTGTTGTCCTACATAGTTTCCTTTCTAGACACATTTGGATAAGACCAAGGAGTTTTGTGATACATCTAGGTATTCATATGATAATACATTAAATTGCACATCCATTGTTTATGTCCAAGTCTCTTACAATAGTAGCACCCAATCCTTTTATTGGGATTAAATTTATTAACTTTGAAGTTACTTTTTTATCAAAAGGAGTGTCAATAGTTACCTCAATCTTTGATGGATCCTCTTATTTGAATGAGATTGTTGTAGATACTTGTTGATAACATCCTAGTCCACTCTTAGCATTTGGACTTCTTAGTTATCCAAGAACTATTTACATATATTCCTTTCCTTTCACTAGCCTTTCATTTATAAGTTTAGAATTTATAAGCTCTTCCATAGTTTGCTCATAAGACAACGTTAGCTTTTCATTCTACACCCTTAGGTCTAAGGTTTCTTTTGTAAGATCTAAAATCTTTATATTTAATGAAGAAATCTCTTGATCCTTGATTTTTAGGTACTTATTTAACTTTATGTAAGTATTTTGAAAAGATATAAGTTTCTTACTGATAAATCGTGTTTTTTATCACTCCAATATTGGGGTGGCTGCGATATCAAGTACACGATATTGGGTATGCGATATCATGGCCTAAGATGTGATATCATACATTTGATACCACAGGGTTACTTCCAAGTCTATAAATATAGTTCCCAATTACACAATTGGAAGTATTTAGTAGTCAAGTAGTGAAACTCTTGCAGTTTGTTCATTTGAAAGTTAGAATATTTTCCAAGTTCCCACAGTAGGAGGTCTAAGTGTGAACGGATCTTCATTCAAGCATTGATGTACCTAAGCACACCATTGTGTTGGCAATAAATATGAGCTCTTTGATCCATTCCTCATAGCACTTGAGATTTTCTTTCTTATGCATTTACATATTCTTATTTCATGCAATTTATATTAATGTTATTTATGCAACAATTAATTTTGATCAATTAAGAAAATCATTAAATTACACAAGCACGACCCCTTTGAGCATATGTGTGACACTTGGTAGCTCAAAAATGACTAGCGTTTGATAGCCTAGTAGTGTTTGCATAAAGTTCAGGATGTGTTCGAGAAGTGGGAATGGTTACTTGTGTTAAGCTAGATTAGACAATAGTTTACTTAGCAATTATTCGCTCTTACTTTTAATCACTCTTACTTTTATTTTTGTTCTAGGTGAGTAATTCCATAAAAATACAAAATAATAAAAATCTTATGCCTCAGTCACACTTAACTATACAATTGCATTCCACAAGTAGGACTAGGAAGACAATGAATGAACAACATGCATACACTGTTTAGCTCTAGTGTACTTAGTAATTATAGTCTATGAAATTTGACCAGATTGCACATGAACACTTGTGATTCGTATGGTTGGATGTATGGGTACCTTTCTGCTCATCATTGGCACCATTACTAGGGACTATAGTTTTTTATGCACTATCTAAACCTAGTGAAATTTAGAAACCTTGTTATTTAAACCCTAAGAGTCAAATCCTATGAAAAAAATTTATTATCATTAAATTAAATCTTACATACACACTATTTATTAACACAAAATGTCTTTTTCTCACAGGAGCCCATCTCCACCCATGGCAATTCAGGTGCCTCAACAATATCGAGTGGTGTATGCTCATCCTGATGAGTATGTACCAAACTTTACCTTTATCTTACATCAAGATGAATTGATGCAGTGGTGTGATATGGAAGAAAACATTGTGTTGCCACCTAATTGATCTGTTCCAGCAATGCTTTAGCTAATGTTGGCATGACACAAGCTTCAACATCTCCATGGAGAATACAAGATGCAAGATCCCAACTCAAGGAATTATCATCCCACTAAAGCACAAAAATTAAGGGATTAGCAGTTGTAGCACCAACACGAGCTTGTGAAGGGAAAGGGGTCAAAAATCTTTCCACCTCCACTTGGCCCAATTGATAAAGGCAACCATTTCTTTAGTGATTCTCATCTCTTTGACTTTATTTATGGAGCCCTCAACTAGAATGTACAATCTACAATTCATAATCTAAGTTCTGGTCAAAACAGATCCAGTGACAAAAATGGATCTAGAGAAGTAGGTCAAGAAAAGGGGAACAATGGAGATCATGATCGCAATCATGGTTGCAAGCATTAAAGGAATGATTATATGTGTTAGCATGGAGCAACTTCCCATTCTTCTTTCCCTTCATTATCATCATCTTCTTCTTCATTTGGTTCAAATCGTGATTGTATAAGAAATAACTATGATGGAGGTGACCGATGGGACCAAAATAACAGAAGGGACCATTGGGATAGTCGTGACCAAAGATGTGGCAATCCAAAGAGGCCCATCATCAAGAAAGAAGAGCTAGTAGGAAACATTGTAGGCACCACCATCATGGCCTTGATGAACCTCTACTTGCTACTTCTAGTATGTTAAATATTGCAAAGGTTGTGAGGATTCCAACCAGGCACGTGAAGGACAATAGAATAAAGAGGCTTGATATAAACAACACCCCTCAATTCGAGGGAGGATATGATGTTGATCTACAAAATCATCTTTAGGCCTTCCTAGATGCATATGCCTTGCAAAATATTGAAAATGACTAGCAAAAGCTAAAATTATTTCCAAGGATACTTATAAAGGAAGCAGAAAGTTGGTATTGATCCTCGGAACCAGAAGTAATCAGGCAGTGGAGTATGATGTTGGAACTATTCAATGACAAATATCAAACATACTCTTGAGTATCCAATCTAAGGAAAAAAATTCAAGGGTGAAAATAAGGGAATCATGAACTCTTGGATGCTACTATTGGCCGATACTACTCTCTATTGCATAGGTGTCCCAACCATGGATACTCTCAACTTGATCAGCTTCACCATATCATAGACGGGTTGAGGTCTGAAACTAGGAAAACCCTTAGCATCTATGCCCAAGGAATATTGATAGAGTTAAGCACCTATCGGATTGAAAATTTAATTAAGCAGGTAGCCAAGGAGGAAGAGTTGAGAAAATGTGAAAGTGCAAAAGAATACAACAAAGATCCTTCTATTTAGAAAAAGGGAGCTAGATTTTGTGACAGTGAGGATGAATTCGTTAGAGATGAGGTGGTAGTTTAGAAAACCTTGCCATTCTAGAAATTGTAATAAAAAATCATAGCTAAGATTGATCAATTATGGGACTTCATCGACAATAAGTTTCAAGCTATATTAAAAATTCCTGAAGAGTCCAAGGAGCAAAGTGGTGAGCAAGAGCGTCGAAGATGTAAGGAGGCTGAACGCACCATATCTAAGGGTAAAGGTAAAATGGTTGCAATAGGGATGGTTGTGGATAGTGATTTACATGATGATGGTGGGTGTGATGTTTGCTAGTATGAACATCCTAAGGGATGTTGTCCAATTTTATCACACTTGTAGAAATCTGGGGTGTATGCCTTGCATCCACGACTTGCACAAAGTCAAACACCCAAAAGATTATCTTATCCACAAGATAATCCTCAACAATTCCACCAACCATAGTAGTACTACCCAAGTGAAACTCCTCTACAACCTTACAAAGTGTATCAATAGTGGCAACAGCCACAATTGTGGGCATTGCCACCTCTAAGATAGCAATACCCTTACCAGCAATGAAATCCCTACGATTACTATGTTCAGCAACCTTCATCTCCAAAAGACTCCTTTGGCCATGTTGTTGCTTACCAACCTCACCACTACCCTCCTAAAACATACCAATCACCCTATCCAAGGAAGGATGGCACCTACTACCCTCATGCATCTCTTGTTCCTACACCTACTCCTCCACCTCTTGCACAGCTACCACCTACTTCATCCATGTAGGATGAATTTCTTACACAATCATAGCAAAGAAATGCTACAAGGGTAATTTTTACAATCAATTAACCCATCCAGCAATTGGAACCACAAACAAAGGAGAAATCCTTCTTCTGGCCTCACAATCCACCACAGTCCTTAGATACATCAGTGGTTGGTAACCCTGCTCCTCCAACTTCCTTTGTTTCCTCTTTATCTAAGTCCCCTTTAAAACAAAATCCCTCTCAAATCCATACTATAATGCTGACACATGTTGTATCCGATTGGATTTGAGCTAGTAACCTACCCAGAAAATTAGCTGATCCCAAGAGTCCCCTAGTTTACTTGCAAATTGCTAGGATTGAGTCTTGTAAAGCTCTTCTTAACTCTAGTTTAAATGTTAATTTTATCTCACATGAGATGTACACAATGTGGAACCTTCCTCCTTTGAATAAGAGCAACATCCAGCTGGAACTAGTGGACCAATCCATCACTATTTCATTAGGACTGGTTGAAGACATCGTCACCACTATTTGTGGATGGTTATATCCTGTTGATTTCCTAGTAATCAAAGTGAATACCTACAAGGGGAACTTTCCAATTATTATGGAGAGGGCATGGCTAAGTATTGTTGATGCTAAAATGGGTATTAGAAATCTTTCCTTAAAGATATCAAAAGAAAATGAATTTAGAAAGATCGAGAAGAAGAGAGTTCCATGTATGATGTATCACGTATAACGATTTAGGGTGTCATTGTGTGCAGAAGTAATGGTCAGTAAAGCAAACATCTATCTCTGCCTGCAAAAAATATGCACTAGAAGCTAATATCTAGAGATGTCTATACAAGCAACCACAAAATAAGAGGGCACCTAGTGGCTAATAGCTGATACTAGCAGTAGTACATAATGCATGGAACTAACTAAGGGCTTAATGTACAAGTACATTGCAAGTATGAATAAACTTAAGGAAGTTCACCACCAGCTCTCTGAAGGAGCAAATGATGATTTAAATTGGGATGAGCTAGAAATATTTGACAATTTTAAACAAGATCCCTTTGAATTGAAGATGCTACAAGCTAGAATGGAGTACATATTTTTGAAAAATGGAAGGCCAATTATTATTAATGCCAAGCTTACTACAGAACAAAAGAGAAAATTGATAAAAGTTGTAGAAAAATGATCAACAACCTTCACCTGGTCATATTCCAAACTCACTGGGATAGATCCAAGAATATGCTAGCACCAAATATACACTAAGCCCACCATCAAGCCAAAAAGACAGCCACAGTGACATTTGAATCCCAAGTTAAAATAGATTGTCATAGAGGAGATTGAATAACTCCTCAAAGCAAGATTCATCTACCCTATCACAGATAGTGAGTGGGTCAATTCACTCATGATCGTACCAAACAAAGGAGGTAAATGGAGGGTGTGCATAGATTTCTGATTACTTAACATGGCAACTTTCAAGGATCATTTTCTGTAGCCTTTCATTAACCAAGTGTTGGACACCATTTCAAGGCATAGCTATTACAACTTTCTTGATGGTTATAATGGTTATAACCAAATTTGGATTGCACCAAAGGACTAGGCAAAGATAACTTTCATAAGTCCTTGAGGGATTTTTCCTACCAATAGATGCCATTTGGACTATGCAATGCCCCAACCACATTTTAATGATTAGTTCTCAGCATTTTTTAGCAACAAATTAGTAGTGGGGTAGAAGTTTTTATAGATGATTTTTCTACCTACAGAGCTATGTTCAAGCAAGCTCTGGACCATCTTAAGCAGGTGTTGAAAAGATGTATCGAAACAAACCTCTGGCTTAATTGGAAAAAGAGTCATCATATGGTCTAGGAAGGCACAGTCTCGGGGCATCACATCTCAAAAGTAGGAATTGAGGTGGACCTTGAAAAAATAAGGATCATCCAAGGAACAACCCACCAACCTGAAACAGTCAAAGAAGTTTGGTCATTCCTTGGTCACACTGGTGATTCATTGAGGATTTTTCTAAAATCACCAAGCCATTGGTAGAATTGACGAAGATGGATGCATCATTTATCTAGACCCCTGCATGTGAATTAGCATTTCAACAATTGAAATAAACCCTTGTTGAAACTCCCATTCTTCAAGCACTAGATTGGTCTAAACCATTTCATGTGATGACTGATGCATCAAATTATGCTTTGGGAGTAGTGCTTATGCAGATGGATGATCAAAAATGTCCATATTACATTCACTATGTAAGCTAGAACATCAAAAGTGCATAACTAAACTACACCACCATAGAAAAGGAGTTTATGGCAATGGTGTTCACTTTAGAGAAGTTCAAGCACTATGTGCTTGGCTACAAAGTGTTTGTGCACATAGATCATAGTGCCATTAGACTTCTAATGAACAAACTAACGGTGAGCCCTTGTGTCATACAATGGCTCATGATTTTGCAAGAATTCAATCTCATGATGGTAGATCATAAGGATGTGGAGAATGTGGTTGCAGATCACTTATCGCAACTAAGATGGAATGACAAGGAGAAAGAATGCCCTTTATCTGATCAATTCCCTAACAAATCTCTCCTTGTAAGTGCTATCAATGCACAAATGCTCAATGAACCAAAACTGTATGACACCATCCTCACTTATCTGCTCAAGCAAGAACTCCCACAAGAGTTGGACATTAGAAAGAAACAACAGGTTCTTCACTGGGTCAAATATTTCATGGAAATTAATGAGAACCTTTACAAGGTTTGTCCTAATGACCTGGTACGTTGGTGTTTCCCTGATATGGATCAACTTCGTATCCTTCAAGATCCTCATGAAGGTCCTTGTGGGGGCCATTATGCTCAAAGAAGCATGATCATAAAAATCTTCATGGCGAGGTATTATTTTCCAACAATCTTCAAGGGTGCACATCAATTCGTCTATGCTTGTGATCATTGCCAGAGGGATGGTGAAATGATAGCTTGAATGGAGGGGCCACAAAAATGGATACAACCTCTCAAACCATTCAACATTTGGGGCATTGACTTTATGGGTCCCATCACACCTTTATCAAATGGAAAGGAATATATAATAGTCGCAGTTGACAATTGTACCAAGTGGGTAGAAGCAACAAAAATCATCAACTATACATCCATCACTGCTACTCAATTTGTATAACAAAACATCGTAAACAAGCTTGGTGTACCTCATGCATTAATTTCTAATAATGGAACTCATTTTATAGGTGCCACTTTCCAAAAGCTGATGCAATGCTTGGGGGTTGAACATAAACTCACAACACCATATCACCCCCAAGCCAATGGCCAAGCTGAGCTCACTAATCAGGAGATTGCAAAAATATTAACACGTACTATTAGCAAATACCAAAGGGATTAGAGCACTAAATTAAATTATTAAATTATGCCCTTTAGGCCTATCACTCCACATGGAAACATCCCATATGTTATTCTCCCTATGAACTCATGTATGAAAAACTACCAACATTGCCCATCTAATCCAAACTCCATACCCTCTCTACAACCTGTGACCTTGACCTAGATCTAAGTCTAGCATAGAAGAAAGAAAAAATAATGAGTCTCAACTTACTAGAAAAAAATCAATTAATGGCCCTATCATCCAATGAAATGCATAAGGCATTCAACAAGAAACGCCATGACCTCAAAATCAAAAAAGTCAAGTTTTAACCAAGAGACAAGGTTCTCTATTGGAATCCTACACATGTACCCCAATGAACCAAATTTCAAACATTGTGAGAAGGACCTTACATCATAGATGATACTTTTCCATCAGGGGCCATGATCATCTACAAACCTAATAGCCTAGAAATAAAGCAACTAGTCAACATTCAACAAAGAAAACCTTTCCATGAACCCAAGCCAACCAACTCCACAAACACCTTGCCAAATCGACAACCACACTCAATCTTTCAGATCTCTCCCTTTCAACTTAGTTGTGGGGGAGATGGCCACCCATACTAACACCTTAGGTGGCTCCTCAGTTTTTGACCTTGTTGTTTTATATATTTTTGGCTTTACACATTTTGTTTTATATGTTTGTATTTTTAAGGTTATTGGTTTTCCCTTACTTTTTTCTTTACATTATTGTTAATATATTCAATATTTATTGTCTACTCTTTTACTTTCTTTTATGGTTGTGTTTGCTTGTGTTTGATATGTTTCTCTACTTTTTCTACTAATAAGGTGGCAGGTATAATGGTAATGTTCTATTCGATGGTGGTATGCTTTATTTGTAATTTGATTATTTTTGTCTAGTTTCTGACTTTGAATGTCATTACTGATGACTGGGACATGGTTTCTTTTCATGTAATAGGTAGTGAGTCCACATCATCCACCCATCCACATACTCTATGATTTTCCTTATTTTGGAAGCATGTAGTCTCTTCTTCATTAATACAACTTTAACAAATTGGTGACTTGTGTAGTTTCTAGAATCATGAAGGAATCAAAAGTTTGGACAAGGTCTAGCTTCAAAGGGATGTAGTATTCTTTGTGCTTTTCTATTTTCCTATGTGTAGGAGTGTTCTCGTAAGCTTCTCACCATTCCATGTCATTTCATAATAGGAAGTCCAATAAGTCCTTGCATGGTGTGGTTCTCATCACAAAAAAGAGAGAGAGAGAGAGAGATGAGGATTCAAAGCACACCCCTTAGATAAAATAAATATGAAAAACACATGGGTCTTTGCATGGTGTGGTTCCCATTCAAAAAAAACATGAAAACTCAAAGCACACCCCTCAGACCATATAAAAGGACTACAAGCATTGGTTATGATACTTGTCTTGTCTCCTCTAACTAAGGCCCTTTCTCATTTCCTACATTCACTCCAATTTGGAACAATGGTTATTTAGTGGGAGCATTCTTGTATCTTAGGGGATGTACTTGCCTTAGAATGTCAATGCAAAGTGACTAAAAATTGTTGGTTTTGATCTAGACTGAGGAAGGATCCTACCAAGTCAATTAATCACAAACTCCACAAGGGACTGTATGTGACCATAATTAGGAACTCCATTCCACTCTCTCTATCATCCACCTATGTTTTTCATGCCTCACCTCACTACCAGTTTCATGTTTTGATTCAATTTTCTAGTTTGATGTGTCGATTTTCTTAGTCAGTTACTTTTAGGTTTTTGTACTTAACTTTCCATAACCATTAATCATCCATGGAGCCCACTAACTCCTTGGTTTGAAGTTATGAAAGGGCATAAAAGGCTTGAGCCTACTTTGGGAAGGACCCACTTGCATATCTTTTGGTTTGGTTAAGTTAAGTTCTTTACCCTTAGACATTGTTACAATCAAATTCCTTTTATTTACCCCATCCATGTCATCCAATTTTATGCACCTTCACAACTATTTGTAATGAACCCTTTTTTATTGTTGTGAATACCCTCTTTCCAGTATTCCTTGTGTTAAGGTTTTTCTAAATTTTATGGACCACTTCTCTTATTTAACCCATTCATCAATCTTTCCACTAACAACATCAAGCAACCAATCTATGACAATCACAACTTGGCTAGATAAAATCATCAATGAGACAAGGTACTTAGTCATTATTTGTTGCACTATAAATACTAATCCTTGGTTTTGTTGTGATTATAGTGGGAAGTGTGGACTAGAAGCAGGACTGTCATCACCAAGAAGGATGTAACCATATCACTCATGGGAGATTATCCTTGACCATTGGATCTCTTCTACCTCCCCCTCATTCTTTTCTTGCCAAGAGGGGTTGGATGTCCTTTGGATCTGTTGGTGTTCTTTCCTATTATCATGAACATCCAATTTTGTATACCATTGTAACAGTTTATGCTCAGGCACTTTTGTATTTGTCTATTTTCTTAGTGTCACTCTACATGTCAGTCAAATAAGTCTACAGCCCCTATTATATTTTGTAAAGGACTTGTTCCTCTTCTTCTATACTCGAGGACAAGTTTTCATTTAGTCATGGGGGTATGATAAATCATGTTTTTCATCACTCTGATATCAATATGGCTACGATATCAAGTACATGATATTGGGTATGCAATATCACAACCCAATTTGTGATATCATACATTCGATATTGCAGAGTTACTCCTAGGTCTATAAATACAGCGCCTAGGCACACAATTGGCAGTAAGTTTTTAGTAGTCAAGTAGTGAAACTCTTGCAGTTTGTTCATTTGAAAGTTAGAATATTTTCCAAGTGCCCATAGTAGGATGTCTAAGTGTGAACAGATCTTTATTCAAGCATTAATGTACCTAAGAACACTATTGTGTTGGGAATAAAGATGAGCTCTTTGATCCATTCCTTGCAGCACTTGAGATTTTCTTTCTTATGCATTTACATATTGTTATTTCATGAAATTTACATTAATATTATTTATGCAATAATTATTTTTTATCAATTAAGTAAATCATTAAATTACACAAGCACAACCCCTTCAAGCATACATGTGACACTTGGTAGCTCAGAAATGACTAGCATTTGATAGCCTAGCAATGTTCGCATGAAGTTTAGGATGTGTTCAAGAAGTGGGAACGGTTACTTATGTTAGGCTAGATTAGACTATAGTTTACTTAGCAATTATTCACTCTTACTTTTATTTTTGTTCTAGGTGATTAATTCCATAAAAACAAAAAATAATAAAAATCTTATGCCTCAGTCACACTTAACCATACAATTGCATTCCACAAGTGGAATTGGGAAGATAACAAATGAACAACACACACACACTATTTAGCTCTAGTGTACTTAGTAATTATAGTCTATGGAATTTGACAAATTGCACATGAATGCTTGTGATTTGTATGGTTGGGCTTAGGGATACCTTGCCGCTCATCACTTACACAAAAGATCATACCTTTCTTCATCATTTTCAAATTGATCATTATCTAAGAGGCTAACATCATCATCTATGAGGGCCATGAAAATGAGATGTGACTCTTTTGTAGCTTCATCCACCTCTTCTTCACTTTCATCTTGATCATAGCTTGAGTAGAAGATGGTCTTTTCGCATCCATATCATTCCTATCCCTTCGTTGTAGCCTATAATTACTAGGACATTTAGAGGTCACATGGCCTCTTCCATCACATACCCAACATTCTATTAAAAAAGAATAATAATTTAAACAATTTTTACCTCTACACTTACCTTTAGCATTGAATTAATTGGGTACTTGTTTATTAAATCTCTTACTCTTTTTTTCTATGATCCTTTACAGCCTTCTTGATAGAAGTGCTCTTTCTTCTTCATTTTTTATTCCCTGCTTACCTAGTTCCATTTCTTTAAATGCTAATTTTAAGGTAATGAACTTTTCTTTTATTTCCCCTTCACTTAAGAGATTCATTTCATAAGCTATAAGAGTAGTTTAAAGCTCTTTAAATTTTATGACCAAAAACTCTCTAGTTTCTTCCATTTCAATGACCTTAGGTCTAAATTCCAATTGTAGTGTTCTAATCATTTTTATTATTACATCACTTTTAGGAAAGTCCTTGCCTATATCCCTAATTGCTACAATGAGATAATTTTTCCTATAGAAATAATCTTTTATCTTTTCACCTTCTCTCATTCTAAGCTTATCATAGTCTCTTTGCAAAAATAAAAGTTTTTATTGCCTAATTATCGATGTGTCCTCATAGGTAGCTTCTAAATTTCCCAAAATTTCTTTAGAAATTTTACATCTAGCTAATGTATTAAAATCATATTTATTTAATGGATAATATAAAAAAAATTTCATTAAAATAATACATAAACTTATCTCTTTCTTCTTGTGTCCACTTACTTCAAGGTTTGAGGACCTTTGTTGCACTATCGATAGGCAATGTGTAGCCTACAAGGACAGACTCCTGTACCTCAAACTCCATTGACTTGAAGAAGCCTTTCATCTTCACCTTTCAATAAGCAAAATTAAACCCATCAAACATTGGTAGCTTTGTATATGATATCCCCTTCATAGTTCACTCTCGAAAGTTGACATTGAAGGAAAGAGTACTAAGCTTTGATACCAATTGAGGATCAAGAACTTAGAAGGGGGGTTGAATAAGTTTTTCAAATTAAAAAACTGATCAGCCACAAAAACCACATCCAATTTTATGTGATTCCCTAACTTGGGTATGTTCACACTTAGAAGGTAGAATCCTTGCATACCTCCAAACATTATTTCTCAAAAACTTTGATTTGAAGGGTACTACACCCTGTACAAGCTTTGAGCTTTACACCAGAGTGTTTTGTCACTATGAAACCACTCAACCCCACAAGGTCCCAACAAGCTTAGAATTTGGTTTTAAATATCCCAAAAACTTTACAAAATTAAGCTCCACTCTAGAGTATTTTTACATTACAAAACCATTCAATCCCACAAGATCCCAACAAGCTCAATTACAATGCCTTCTCACAAGAAGCACATCAACCCTATAGGGCTACAAGAAAGAGAAAAAATACACAAGAAAAGAATGTAACTAAATTTACAAATCCTTGTACTTAAAGCTCAATACAACATACAATCAAGCAAATAATGTAACAATGAAGAAAAATAATATAATAGCATAGATATGACAATGATTGCTCTTATGTGAATAGTGCTTACACAATACTCAAGAATTTGGTATCTTCTTATAGTCTTGGAGTTTCTGAAAACTTCTTGGAATTCATGTAATGGCTATCCAATGGCTAGTGTAGATTTCTTCATCATGGTAGAGATGTCTACTTGAGATTCGCCTCAATTTTGTAGAGACTTCTTCTTTAAAAATGGGACATCTCTTCTGAGACATCTCTGGGAAGACATCAACTTTGTGATGGAGATGTCTTCTCAAAATAGTAGAAGACTTCTCAACTTTTATCCCTTGTCTTCAAAGGCTTTCTTCCATAAATTTTCCTTTTTTCCAATCTTTGAAGCATCTTCATTTCACTCATAGCCTTTTTTTTCAGTCCATGCTCATTCATACTCTCAACTTACCCATGTAGTCATTACTTTGTCATCTCATTATATATCTTGTTACATTGAGTTCTCCTATCTAATTGTGGAGTTCTTGTATCTCATTGTTGAATTCTTATTCATGTCCTACAAACACATTATCCACAACAAACATTCTATTGCTCTCCATTTTTCTTAAGGTTTTGACATACCAAAAGTTCAATAGTTGTAAACATAAATTTTTATATTTTTTAAGTAGTTTGACTAGAAAATCCCATGATTTTAATAATTGGTAACTATTTTTACTAAATTTTATTCATTTTAGTCTATTTTCACTAGATTTTTGCTTATTAAGATCACAAAATGATCAAAAAAATTACATAATATTATCTAACACCATCTTTAACCTCATTCAATATCATTTGACCCATTTTAACATCACTTCACATCATTTTAACAACATTTGACATTATTTGGTGTTATTTGACATTATTTTGGAATCATTCAACACCATTTGACCTCATCTTACACCATTTGATATCATCCTACATCATTTTACATAATTTTGACATCATTTGACCTTGCTTCATCCCATTTTTCCTCATCTTAACAACATTTGGTATCATTTAACCTTGTTTAGCCTCATTTTACCATCATTTGATGTCATTTGACATCATTTAAACCTTATTTGAACTCATTTTGTATTATTTTGACCTCATTTGGTCCTCATTTAAGTTTATTCTACATCATTTTTCATCATTTGGTCCTTGTTCCATTTTATTTTACCTTGTTTTACCTTGTTGTCATCTTCTTCTATCTAGTTTTATTTTGTCTTACTTTGTTTTGACCTTATTTTGTCTTATATTACTTTATTATTATGGTATTTTACATTATTTTAACATCATTTAAAAATTATATCATCCAAATGCTACTTGATGTGCTTATGTTGACATGTAAGATTGAGTTAGGAAGATGAGGAAGCAATTTGACTAGCCTTGGAGCACAAGTGGATCCTTCTTGTGATGTTGTTCTACCAAGTTGATATTGAATACCTAAGCTTTGAGCCTTGAAGCCTTATGAACATATAACCTTAATGCCCTAGAATGACCTAACTAATCTTAACCTTAGAAGCCATAAACATCAAAAAAAAAGATTTTGACACATTTCAGTCCGCAATGATGAGAAGAAAACATTTAAATCTAAGTCTCTTACTTAAACCTTAATTTTTTCAAAACATCATAAAATCCCTACAAGAAAACTTTAAAACCTTCACATGGCCTTAATTACATCTAACATTAACNAATTATATCATGCAAATGCTACTTGATGTGCTTATGTTGACATGTAAGATTGAGTTAGGAAGATGAGGAAGCAACTCGACTAGCCTTGGAGCCCAAGTGGATCCTTCTTGTGATGTTGTTCTACCAAGTTGATATTGAATACCTAAGCTTTGAGCCTTGAAGCCTTATGAACATATAACCTTAATGC
>MNCI01034503.1:0-32382 GCA_015680685.1 Gnetum montanum | reverse complement strand
ATTGATGATGACTTTGTTTGTTGCTTCAGCTTGACCATTCGCTTGTGGGTAGTAGGGCGAGGAAAAAGATTGTCTAATGCCAAGGCTATCACAAAAGGATTTGGTTTCCATGCTACTAAATTGCGGTCCATTGTCGGTCACGATAGTCATCGGGAGACCAAATCTGGTTACTTTATTGTCTAGGATAAAATGGTAAATCTGTTGAGATGTGATCTTTCGTAAAGGGACAGCTTCTACCCACTTCGTAAAATACTCAATAGCGGTAATTATGAAGCTATGACCTGTGGAAGATTTCGGTTTGATGGGACCTATGATGTCGAGTCCCCATCATTGAATGGCCATGTTATCTGAGTTGTATGCAACTCTGTAGGTGACACGTGTATGAGATTTGCGTGACGCTAACACGTGTCACAGGTTTTAACCTTTGTCAGGCAATCCTTTTCCATGCGTGGCCAGTAGTATCCTAGGCGATGGATTTTTAAAGCCATAGCCCGGGGTGCTACGTGTCCTCTGCATAGTCCCTCGTGAACTTCGTCAACTATATGTTGCGCTTGGTTTTTGTCGACGCAAGTAAGCAGTATGCCATCAAAAGAGCGCCTACAAAGAGTACTGTCTCCTATGATGACGTATTACCTAGCCCGCTTGCGGATTGCATCTTTCTGCATGCGTGTCAATTCAGGCGGTAGCTCGCCCTGCAGGAGGTGAGTTTTAATGTTGTCGTACCATTCTAGCGTGCTTTCTTCGAGAAGAGAAGATATGTGCACCACCTGAATGATAGGACCCGTACAATCTGTTATTAAAGTAGGACAGGTGTCAAACAGATGTGAGGGTACGTTCAAAGCCAGTGTAGCCAGCGCATTGGCCAGCGTGTTATCAGTGCGTGGCACGTGTTGGGCATCGATGGTCGTGAACCGCTTCAAAAGATCTTTGGCCATATCGTAGTAGAGCTGCAAATGTGCAGCCTTGCAGGCATAGACTCCTGTGATCTGATTGATGACAAGCATTGAATCACCCCTAACTGCCAAGTGTCGAACATCTAGTTCGCTTATAGCTAGTAATCCCCTGAGGAGCCCCTCATACTCTACCACATTGTTCATATAGGGGAAGGTCAAGCGATAAGCGTGAAGACGCACATCCTCAGGTGATAGCGTAATAATGGTGGTAGCACTGCCACCTCTGGTGGTTGAAGCTCCGTCGAAATACAACGTNATTTTTACAGATGATGTTAACTTGGCTACGGAAAAGATAATGTCTACACTTTTTAGCATAAATACTAATGCTAGGCAATTACGCTCTACTTCGTTGTACCTCGTTTCGTACACACATAGAGCATGACTCAAGTAGTAGATGGGCACTTCCGACCCATCATCCCTCCTTTGACAGAGTAATGCTGCTAACGCTACGTCCGAAGTTGCGAGGTAAACGTAAAATGGTAGGTCCCTTTGTGGTGGGAAAACCGTTGGTAAGCGTTGGAGTTCCTATTTTAGGCTATCAAACGCACGCTGAAAATCGTCTGTCTATTCAAAATTAACTCCCTTTTTAAGCAGATGCTGCATAGGGTGTAACTTGTCGGTTAATCTCGAGATGAACCGGCGTATAAACTATAATCGTCCTTGTAACCCGCGTAATTGTTTGAGGTCTGTAGGAGGCGTTAACTCAACAATGGCTTTGACCTTATCAGGGTCAACCCGTATGCCAGCTTCGGACACCACAAACCCTAGCATGCGTTCGATTTTAACTCCGAATACGCACTTCTTTGGGTTAAGCCAGAGCTCGGATTTCGAGCATCTTTTGAGGACTAACTCTAGGTCTTCCAAATGATCTTCTAACTTTAAAGACTTGACTGCTATATTGTCAACATAATCATTCAGTCTCCCTAAGAGGTAATCACTAAAGATGTATGTCATGACCCGTTGGTACGTTGCTCAAGTGTTTTTCAGGCCAAAAGGCATCATAGTGTAGCAAAAGGTGCCCCAGGGCATCATAAACGTTGTTGTCAATTGATGTTCTGGGTTAATGCGAATCTGGTTATAGCCCAAAAAGCCATCCATGAAGGATAGAAGCGCATGCCCAGCTGTCGTATCGACTAGTTGATCGATACTTGATAGTGGGAAGTTGTCCTTAATTGTGGCCTTGTTTAAATCTCGGAAGTCTATGCAGATGCATATGCTTCCGGTCTTCTTTGGGACGACTACAATGTTAGATACCCAATCCGAGTAATCGACTGCGCGAATGAAACCAGCCTGATACAGTTTAGTGATCTCATCACGCACGGCTAATGCGATCTCTGGCTTGATTTTTCGTACCTTTTGCCTAATTGCTTTGATCTGCGGGTCTAAGATTATGTTATGTTGAATTAACTTGGGATCCAGCCCTGGCATATCCTTGTATGACCACGCAACTACCGTAATGTTGTCTTGCAGGTCCTGTTTTATAGAATCGTGCATTTTCTGATCTAGTAAAGAACTAACCTTAAGCGTTTTGACCTCACCTTTATGCGTAATGATAGAAACCTCATTGAGGGATCTTCGGTTATGTCCCCAGCCTCCAGGTCTAGCATGCGTGTCGACTGTTCTGGCCATTCTGGGGACGTTTCCGACGTGGCTATGGTTATGTCGTCAAAGGGAGGGTTAATTTCTATTAGCGTAGGGTCGAATTGCCTAACTACCCTCCCGTATGGGCCTGTCAAAGTTAGAGGTGCTGAAAATGTTGCGTCCATTTGCTGATTGTCCTGCAAGATCGCCAAATGCGTAAATGATTAGGAGAAAGCATGACGTGGCGTTGTCGAACATGGAAAACTAACTGAATTTTGAATATTGTAAACAGGCTGTAATTAATGCTACCCGATTACGACATGAAAAGATGTGGTAGTTTAACGTGATTTTGGACAGTGGAGCATGCGGTATCTGCTGCATTAATACTTTGATTTTTGGGTTCCTTTTTAGGAAAGTCTCACTGAAATCAGATATCAAGTCAGTGATTTTTGCATATAAGTAAGTAGTTTTCGACGAGAACGGGCTGCTGGCTGTCGCGAATTCAAATTCCTAACTGTTACGAAGCGAGAGAAAGAGGAGCAGAAGGTTGGAACGTGTAATTTGCAAAGGCATGAACGTGTGAAGTTGTGAAGGTTCTAAAATTGTGACAATGGCACCTAAAGCGAAAAAGAAGAACACGAAATTGGCTAAGATCGATGAGATGCAAGAGAATTTGGAGCGCGCTTCACAGGCAGTGGTCGAAGTGAGGGACCCTATGCCCTTGAACCGGTAGGCCATCTCTTGCGTATTTGTGTTATTCTAGCAGTGTTTATTGTTCTAGCGTCACTCGCGTAAATGAGGGTTTGAGACTAGGGACCTCGCGTTAAGACGAGGGTTTAAAGGGAATTGTGTCTATCGTCGTTGTCAGGGACAAACCTTGCGTTGTTGCAAGGGTTTTGGCGATTTCGGCATGGATAACTACACGTAATTTGTAGGTTTTCTATATTTGAACATGCAAATGTAGATGTTGATCTATGTATTACATTTTCTATACAGTATTATGCTAAAGCCTATCTTCATCATGTTAGACATCGTTGGGGTTCTGTGCTGTATAAACCCGATCGTGCCTAATGTCCCTCCTCCACAAACTCGGTTCCATGGGAAGGCCATATGGTTTCAAAAGGATGCGCTGGAGTTTCTGCAGTTCTTACTTGTGGAACTACAGCATTATTGTATGGTCTAATTTATCGGGCGATATTGCTGATGCCATTTTGGAGCACCTGTTAGTGGGTTCAACACAGGGGATCCTGGCTTTCTTGACAGATGGAGCCATCGATACTGGATGTCCCGAGGATCGAGAACTTAGCGCCCGAGGTTTGAGGTGCTTGGGTTGGATTTGGGAAATGGCCCAGTTTAGTTTTTATCACGCATATAACACTCTGTTCATGGCTCGCCATGTCTCGACCTACTTCCAGAACCCAGTAGGCACTGTGTATTATTCAGGAAGGTAAGTAGTTTTGTTGACTGTATTTTTGTTATATGTCTGTTGTCTAAGTTTTGTAAAGCGCATGATAAATCTATGTGGTATGGTACAAGTTTTTTATTCATGAGAACAGGTTAGTAGAAGATGGTGATACGTTGTCATGGACCGAAACGGCAATAAAGGCGTTTACCTCAACTAACAACGTACGCGCTGGTGTGATGGGGCAGATCGGCTTCGACATTCATGAGTACCCCACCCACTATGCTGATGCTTTCGAGAATTGCAAGAATCTTGGGTGGCTACATGATGACTGGACCTTGGATCCACCCCTTACCGTTGAGGACGTGCAGAGGAACCTTCCTCCATTTCCATTGCCATTTGGACCTGGTAAAACTGTTACGTATTCTACTGTTGCATGGTGTAGTTGTGAATTGTGAACATTACGTAATAGTATTTTTGTTTCACTTGTGTCTTACGTTGTTCAGTCAAGGAATCCCGGGAGATTACCCTTACAATTTCCGGCCGCGAGGCGAATACCATCCTCTTCCACTATGGCGACATCAAGGAGGCACAACGCTGGCTCGGCCACGTGGCGGCCCCAGTTGCGGTAGTCTCCAAGATACAAGAAGCGAGGCTAATGCATTTATTTTTAGCCGTGACCCCTGATGTCCCTGTCAGCAAAATGCTAACCCTTGTCAACTCCTTCAGCGAAAAGGCTTAGCACTTTTGCACGCGCGTGCATAATGTACGTGTAAGTTTTGACATTGACGCTCAGCTCTTTGCAGACCTCTTCGGTGTCCCCTCTGACGGCATTCCCATAGACGAGAAGACGAAGAGGAGTCTCGACTACCAAAAGTGGCTAGAGGAGTGGGTAGGGGTCAAGAAGGAGCCTAAAGGGATTCCTTATGAAAGAATCAAACTAGGAGTCTCCAAGACAGTTTATCCCCTTTTCCGGGCCCGGACTTTCCCCAAAACGCTCTCGCAAGGGAAGTTCTTTTCCATAGAGCAGACCCGTATTATGCGGGAGGTTCTGGAAGAAGGGACCCAGTTCAATTGGGCAAGCTATTTTGCTACGGGACTACACACTGAGATGATCAAGCTTCTCAAGAAGCTCGAATCTCGTTTCAATGTGCATTACGCCTTCTTCATAGCTTGCCTTCGGTGTTTTGCTGAGTTTTTGGTTGTCCAAAGGAATGGGTTCTAGGTGCAACAAGACCGAGACCAGCTATCCAAACCTTGGATCACACATATCCTCAACACTACCCATGGGCGGGATCCTCCGAAAGGGATTGAAGAGTCTCTGTCGATAACGACCAAGGGTTTGGTGGTGCCTCAAGTGCGAGGCCTTGACAGTGTAGGCGGGATAATGCCTACTTACACTGGCGATGCCTCACGAGGGAAACGCCTAGCGGCAGAAATTGTAGAACCTACAGCTCGGCGTAAAAGGCTTCATATAAGCGAGGCCTCTGCGGAGCCTGGGAGCGGTACAGGTCAAACTGTAGAAGTTAGGGTTCGACGGAGTAAGCCTCCGCCTGGTAAGCATGAAAGAGATGTATTGAAAACTGTATTACGCAATGTTTACTTAGCATATTTGGAATGATATATTAAGAGTATTGTGATATGACTAGTAAAAATTACGGAGCAGCTGACCCATGAAACAGGGGTAGTGATACTAAGTCATGCGGAAGGGGCCCCAGTTTTAGAAAAAAAGGCCCCAGCTATTAGAGTGAGTTGCGCATAGACCCTTGTGCGTGAGGAGGCCCCAGCTGTTGGAACCAGCGACACACAGACTCATGTGCGTGAAGGGCAGAAGGAGGCGGAAGATCTTGGCGAAGTTTCCACTATCACCGGTAGAGGTAATGAGCATATTGGAAATTTTACAGAATTCTGTTAATAATCAGAGTTTCTAACTTAACTACGCTATAGGAGAAGGGGATACGTCTGCGTCCGCCGCTGTGAGCAGAGCGTGGAGAGACTTTCCCGACAAGTTCACCTTCATGGAGGGCGTTGTCAATGATATGATCGAGTGTCTCGAGTGTGTCGATCCTGAAGCTGGTACGCTGTAGTTATAAAAGGTGTATTTTATTGTACAATAGTAATGTGTCATATACAATGATAATGTTTGTTGTTAGGAGCTCACCTTCGATGGGACCCAATGGAGCCCATTGATTTGGACACAGTGGAGCCTCCATCGGATGGGGCGGTCGTGCCACGCCACATTTATGAGGAAATACGTAAATGTGCGTTACGCTCGACTCGCTCCTTGTGGGAGAGTAAAGGCGTGAATGAAAACCTCTGGAAAAGGCTGCAGAGGTCAGATCAGAAGATTGAGTCTCTAACCAAAGAGGTCGGAGACCTGAAGTCGCAATGCAAATTCCTACAGGTGTGGGAGACAGGCGATGAGGATTGGCGTATTACTGTTATTGACTACTCCCATTATTGGACCGCCATCAAAAATAGCATGCAAACCAGTCGGGCGTTAGTAGAGCAACGGATGCAGATAGAGCTCCTAGCTCAGAAGAGCCAGGATTGGAGGGATTACTGTGCAAGTGTGCAAGAGTGGGGGCAGAAGAAAAAGGACCACAACCATTTGTATAAGCGAGAAAGCATCGCTTATCGTAAACTTTACCGCGA
The DNA here is from genome assembly GCA_015680685.1 of Gnetum montanum. Taxonomy (NCBI): domain Eukaryota; kingdom Viridiplantae; phylum Streptophyta; class Gnetopsida; order Gnetales; family Gnetaceae; genus Gnetum; species Gnetum montanum. The sequence goes on along the minus strand of MNCI01034503.1, from coordinate 25,791 downwards.
TTCTGCTGTCAAAGCTCAATCATTACAAGTCTTCCTTGACGTCATTGAAGCATCTGAAGCCTTCAAGAAGTTTGAAGAGTAGGTGACTGTAAGTGCATCCCCGAAAAGGGAGATGACTCTCCCTGGGGGCCAAACTACAGTCCCTACATTCTTCCCTGACCCGCCTTGCTGGACTAACGTGGAGAAAGGGAAGGTGAAGGCTAGAGCTGCCTTAGGAGATGATGTGTGGTCAGACCTAACTGAGGAGGAGATTATGAAGCGCCTATGGGCCGGCCTAGAAAAGCTTCCTTTTGCTGCGGAAGCAGGGCCATCGCGAGTAAGTTTAATCATGGCTAAGTCTAAATTTTTCTATTGTGTTGTCAAGTTTTGTCTTGCTAATATGTTTTCTATATCTAGGTGCCCGAAGGGGATAGAGAAGATGAGCAAGCTGAGGAGCAAGGAGATAGGGAAGACGAGCAAGCTGAGGAGCAAGCATAGGAAGAGGAGCGTAGTGATGAGGAGCATCCCCTTGTGGAGCCGGTGCCAGATCAAGGACCTCATGAAGAGGAAATTCCTCATGAAGGGCTACTTCCCAGAAGAGAAGGTCCACTAGAGGATGATCCATTAGGGCTAGAGCCGGACATAAAAGATACTGGTGACAGTGGCATTAGGGGAGATGCGTAATTGTGGTTTACGCATGGTTTTATTCATTGGAATCAACAATGGTTATGCTAATGGCTGGAAGACTAGCTACGAGATTTTTGTGGCAATTTTAAATGCTATTCATTTTTGTTTTGTCTTTTGTGTTTTTTTATCTGCAAAGCGTAAGCGTAGTTGTTAAGGATTTTTCCTAAGTTATGGCGATGGAATGGAAGAGCTAGTTTAAGGCCATTGTGGACCATATGCGTAAACTGGGGACTAGTTTAAGGCCATTGTGGGCCTTGACTAGTTTAAGGCCGTTGCAGGCCATAACTAGTTTAAGGCCATTGCGGGCCTTTTCCGTAATGTAGGAAGCGTAAATGATGACAGTATACAATTCTGCGTGATTAGGCTAAAGTGATTAAGCAATATGAATAGCGTACGTAAAAGAAATGCAATAGCGTAAAGAGATGGCAAGCGTAAAAATTGAAAACTTTTATAGCGTAAATATGTATTGAATGAAAAATAGATGGCTGAATGCAAATGGCGATAGCTGATAAAAACGTGATAATGTGTGTAAATGCCATTCTTCAACCATCAATCCTCAGTTGTCTCTTAATGGCCTTTACATTGAGTGTTGCGTAAGGGCGGGGGGATTTACGATCTGACTCGTCTACGCCGCCATCCTGAAATGGCAAGTTGGCCCAGGCTACTGTCATCATTAGTATCGATTTGTTGAGGGATTTGGGGATAGGTTTGATCATTCGATGTTTCTATCTCTGAACCCCATTCTTCTTCAATGTTGTTGACAGTCCTGGGGGTGACTTCATCACCACGTATTACAACCTCCCCTCCAGCGTAGGGTAGGTGTATCTCTTGGTGTATCTGTGATGAAACCACCCTCAGCTGGGCTAGCCATGACCTCCCTAAGATCAAGTTGAATCCAGGCATCTCCTCGACGACTAGGAATGTGGCCTCCATTGGGAATTGATCTCCTGCCACAAATTTGATACGGACCGTCCCTTTGACCTAAACCCTTGCCCCATTGAATGATTTTATGCAAGCTGTCGTCATGGGAGTGATCTAGTTAACCAGACCCAACCTATCCACGATGGAATAAGGAATGACGTTTGTAGTTGCGCCATCGTCCACGTGTACCCTCCGGATTTGGTACTGACCAACCCAAATGGTGATGAACATGGGTTCAGTTGTCGCCTGACCTTTCTTAGGATCGTCTTTGATAGACTCTTCATGAAAGGTCAATGAGGTAGGCCTAGATTGCTTAGCTTCAGAAGGAAACATGACAGCATGTATCGCTTCCTCCTCCGCTAGCAAGTTTTCATCCATAGATATGGATGTATGCATGCGGACCATAGCCTCACGGTGTTCCCGGGACATCATAAGTAGGTCATAGAGGCTCAGTGTTGTATTTTTTTTTTGAGAGCCTGTTTGACCTGCGTAAACGTGTTGAGGAGGTCCTTCTCTCGGCTGGGTTGTTTATCTCCCTTGTCCTCTTCCATTCGGCCCAAGAGATGAATCTCCCGAGGTGGAACGATGTCAATCAGGGGGTTGTTCTTTTTCTTGCCAAGAGGAGGTGGTTGCGTTTCCACACCTTTACTTTGTTTCTGAGGTACAGGTGAAGGGACAGAGGCCAGGGGCCTAGGCTTAGGGAAGCCGAGCGTAAAATGATCTTTCGTTGCATTAACAGATGTGTCCTCTCCCTTTCTCTTGCCAGGTGATGGTTAACGATTTTGGTTAGAGGTCTGCCCCTGCGTGAGAGGAGCAGTCGGTGGTTTTGGTACCCTAATTATGAAGGGTGCCCTAGGCATGGGTGCGGACGAGGCTGCGGCTTGTCTGTTACTGTGTGGCTGAGTGGTATTCTACGAAGGTGCCCGTATAATGAAAGGTGGCCTCGAGACGCCACTAGCTGCCGATGAAAGGCTTTCCCCTATTGTGAGTTGGTAGGTACACACAAAAAAAATGGTTGTTTGGGTAGTACTTTCCTCTCACCGTCCGTACTCACTACGCTGATCATGTAAGGTGCATCGTTTACGTTCAGCGGATCCTTATACACGTGCAACGCTTGGTTTTCTGGACGCGTTGGATTACTGCCGTCTAATTTTAAATGACCATCGTCGATCATGCGTTGAATATCGTCTTTCAACGCCCAATAGTAATCTGTGTCATGACCACATAGCTGGTGGTAGTCACAGAAACAGTCTAGCCTGAAAGATCTCCGAACTGGTGGCTCGTTAGGCAAGGCTAAAGAAGGGTTCTTCAGCAGTTCACAATGACGTCTGTGATGCTTCAGAGCTTCTTCGGATACCCTTTTTAGTTGCATGTATCTGGCTCCTAACAATTGTTTCAATAGTTCTAAATGTTTTACAGGCAAGGTTGTATACTTTGAGCGGTCTTTACGCTCAAAGTTTGGTTTTGGCTGGGGGAAGCCTTCAGGGGCAGCTGTATCCTGGCTAATGCTACCTACATTGGCTGTGGTCTCAGAAGGCGCTGTGGGTGCCTTCTTGTTCTTATTCTTTGCACCTTCAGCCAGTGCAGCCACTGTCGTTGTTGTCTCTTTGTCTTTATCCTTAGCCTTGATGTGTGCGTTTTTGTAGGTGACATACGCTGGGTCTTTGCTGGCCTCCGCAGCATCTTGAATGCTTCTGATCTGAGCGAAAGCTTGATGTAAAGAGTTGGACGAAAGATAATACAGCTTTGACTTGATAAAGTCATTGACTGCTCCTTTGAAGATAGCCAGTAAATGTGAGTCTACGATTGGCTCACAGATTTCATTCAAAGTAGCATTCCAGCGCTGTATGAACTTCTGGACTGGTTCGAGAGGATCCTATTTTACTACCATGAGTTGGTCTAACGCGACTTCTGACTTTAAGTTGTATTTAAAGCAAGTCACGAATTGTGTCAGAAGCTCTTCCAAGGTTGAAATGAAAGAGCATGGGAGGGCTCGATACCAATCTAGAGCTTTCCTTGTCAAAGACATAGCAAAGACATGGATAATCGTGTGAGGCCACTGTTGCAACAACAAGGATTCGGATCTAAAGGTGACCAAGTGACCGTTAGGATCCCCCTCCCCATTATACTTGGTAAAATGGGGTAAGGACATCCCAGGTGGCAACGTCAACATGGGGACCGCTGAACTAATGGGATCATCTTGGTAAAAGTCCATGATCTGTACAGTGTCTGAGCCAGAGGCCTTAAGATGCCTAACCTCCTCGGTGAGGGTTTGAATAAGTAGAAAGGCTTGGTCCAGACCTGTTGCTGGAGGTGTCTGTGCAGGAGGAGCAGGGGGCTGACCTGGAAGAGCAGGGCCAGGTGGTGGAAATGATGGCACAGTTTGGCCAGTAGATGGTGGGGCGGGGATCCCCACAATCAGGGATGCCCGTGCAGACCATCATCCACCGATTTGGGAAGAAAGATTGGCCACCTCCAGCTGTGCGGGATAAGGATAGGTATATTGCGGGATCACCTGTGGAATATGCGTTGCAGGTGCCACCAAGGGTTGCACACCGTACACCGCAGACTAGTTGTGTTGTGTCGCGAGGTAGGTCCACTGACTTGCAGCAGGCTGTTGGATAGGTATCTGTGGCTGCACGACGGCGGTGACCTGCTGGGTTGGAGGGGGTGGCAAAGATAAAGTTTGCATCAGGCGAGTTGCGGATATAGTGTGGGGTTGGATTTGAGGAATGAAATGGGGCGCGGTGGTCACTGGAACCACCGCCGAAATGCTGAGTACACGTGGTGAGGAAACCGTCCCCATGTTATTTTGGGGTACTTGCACTTGTAGCCGAGAGGGCTGCGCAGTGCCTTGCGGAATGATAAGGACGTACGTCTGTGCGGTCATGGCCGGGTTGAGCGAGGCGGCTTCTCCGTTAAAAGGGAATAATGGGTTGACGTAAGTGTGGGGACTAAGGGTGTGATACGAATGCTCAGACTGGGTTGCAAACTCATCATCTTCTTCCTCCCCATTCTAGGGTTCCATCATAGCCCGTGCAGCCTGGCTCTTAGCCATGACCAACTGTGTTATAATTTCATGTTGCTGTTCCGTTAAAGGGATGATGTCATAGGTTGTTGGGGTGAAATCTTGGCCCTCTCGATGGATCATCTCGAAATTTCACTTCGCCTCGATTTCGGCTCGACTAAGGGCAAGCTTCGCCTGGATCTTGACGCAGATAAAGTTGTATTCCTAAGGGGTCACGATAGTAAATATTGGGTCTTTGCCATGTCGCCTCAATGACCGACGCGATGGTCCCTGAGGTCCCGTTGCACCAGGAGCTGGCCTGGTGACAATGATAGGATTCACCGATGTGGCACCCAAGTCAGCGACGACCATGGCAGTTGTGGTTGTGTAAGATGGATCCATTGATCAGGTAGATTAATTAACAATAAATGACTAGATCTAAGAGAACAAGAGATGGACAAAGAAGATTTCGTTTAGGCCTTCTACCCTGTAGGATTCCAAAGGAATCGTTACGGTAACCGATCTACACCACACGAACTTTCGTAAACTTCCGTAGAGGTATTACATTCACGTTTTTGGCAACGCGGGTACAGATCGCTAACAGGGCTACCTGAAAAATATGGATCGGAGCCTAGGCCCTCCTTCTAGCGCCAGAAAACTGTAACGATGGGAAATGTTGGCAGCTGAAAAATACCAAACAAAGTTCCATGTACACAGTTTTAACCACGGATCCGTGTGAGGACTATGTTGGAAAAACGAATCTGCGGTTCCCTGAATGGTCTTGTCGATCAGACAGGGACTTACTAATTAGTAAACCAATGGAAATCATGAATGTTGCGTGGAATGATTTGATTCGACGAGTCGCAAAATAAGAGGAAAACAATGTAGATGAATTACAACGATGATAACGCTAACACGGTAAGAAGAAGCAAATGCAAGAGAAACGTGTGGTTTCAAGATCTATGTTTTGACTTGAAGAATGAATATTTTATATACCACGTTACAATGGGGAGACCCCGATTACTTGATGTAAAGCAAACATGAAATAACAAGAAACTATCCAAGCAGAAGTACAGAATGAAGTCCGATCTACCTCGTAGGCCAGAGATGGGATGCAAGGAAGGTCAAGTACTGACGTCTATCGATCAACTGCTTCTGATCAATAGAAAACTCACAAACCACACCAGATGATCTCTTGATCTCTGATCTGCTCCTTTTGCCTTAGGTAGTCTTTGCTCGAAACTGCCGACGATCACCAATGGAGACAGTTGTGTCTTCGCCAAAGAGGTAATCGCTCCTGCTGCCAATGCTCAAGCGAAATATGCTCTATCTCTGTTAGAAGGTGATGCTATCAAAAGTTGCCAAAGTGCTGCTCTCTCTGCTTCTGTCTCTGTGTTTTCTCTGTTCTGTCTTGTTGCCTCTTATTTTTCTTCTCCAACTGGGACATTTATAGGTTTGACAATATGCGGAGCAGGTCTGGCTGTGATGACACGTGTCTCAGACCTTTCGAAATGCCGTTGACCTAACCAGCTTTGCGTTGAACTTTATGATTACGCACAATATGCTCATTTTCATACTGTGCGTGTGAATGACAAATGTGCGTCGGGCATGTCTCAGCTGACTTTAGGCTACATTACGCTCATTCGTGTTGCGTCGCGTGCAAGAGCGTAATAAAGCATGAAAACAATGTATTCAAGCTATTTTACGCTTTTTTACGCCACCGAGCATAGTGAAGCGTAAACGATGATTAGCTTGGCGATGCATTACGCTGAGATACGCTATGTTGCGTAACAAGCGTAAGATGATCTATCCGCAAGAAAAGGAAAAAGAGTTGATCTATTGTGCTTCCTTGGACTTTGCCTTTGACTTTTTTGAAGCTCATTACGCTACCGTGCGTAATAGAGCGTAAACTCAGCCTTAGACAAAAGACTTAGCAAAATATACGATAAGTCGCATATTACACTACTTAAGCCTCTCTAGATGCCGAAGTAAGTTGCCTTCTGATACTAGACTATGTTGAACAAAATCACGCTAAGCGTCATTACGCTACGTCGCGTGATATAGCGTACAAAGATAAAACATAGTCATATTGGAAATCTGCAAAGGAAATCGAAGACTTGATGCCGCGCGTCTCTTTGCCTTACTCTGCCTTGTTCTCCCTTCTAGAATTCGGTCATGTATTCTTGCCTGATCGCGGATCTTTGCCTGAGGCCGACTCATAATTTTCACGGTGTTTCAATGTATGGAACTAAACTTTCTCATAAACTATAGTTTTGGCCATGAAAATAGCCCTATACACTACCAAAACATGACAAAATAAGCCAAAAACGCCAATGCCTTATATGCTACACTTTTTGGCCATAAAATTAACTAAAAACATGATGTAACCCTTCAAAAACATATGGGAATGTAACGAATGCTTGCAAAGTAAATTTGAAGACTATTTAAATCAAGTTTAATGCCATTTTTAAGACTTTTTAGAGAAAATCACACTTTGTCATGAAACAGTAGAACATCATCATACCATATTTTCATAGCCTTTTTCAATTATTTTAGTACTAATTTCTAAGTGCAAAATGAACCTGTAGTCACAGTTATTATGCATATGAAATAGTAGACTAGTGTAGATCAAGTGCAAAATACGCCCTACATGCTAAACTAGTTGCTAAAAGATATTTTTTATATTCTCAGGATTTTAAAGCCCATTGATCTATATTTTCTAAACTTGCCTTACTCCAACTTATTTTTGTTTTTACAAAATTTAATATAAAGTTTGAAGTTTATTTTGGCCATACTTTTTCTTACTTATCTTTGTCTGCTCTCAGAATTAGTGTGAAACCTTGTATCCATATGTTTTTTCTTATTTCTCGTTCACATTTATCACATCTAGTAACAGACTTTTTAAGTCCTTAAGCAATCAACAAGATCATTTAAGTTGCCTTAGATCCTTCTGAGGCCTGTGGATCTTGGAGTGAAAACTATTCTACATTCAATTTTTTGGTTTTTCAACATCGAATTTTTCAGCCATTACGATAGTAGGTGCTCATGCTCTTGATCTCTTAAAATCTAACAAGTGCTCTCAAATATTAAAAGATCCCCCTAAATATCCAAACATCCAACCTAAAACTTGTGTTTTAATCTTGTATTTATATACCTAAAGTTGCTAAATTTAACTTAGGATTGCTAAAATTGAACTCAAGGTTAAGTGTAACTTGTCATCGAGTTCAAAAATGGCAAGTTTGGTCTTTCAATTTCAACATCTAGCATCAATCTTGCTTTTCATAATGATTCTAACTTTTGACATTCAATGTCAGCTAGTTCTTTGACATCCAATTTTAATTACAATTAGAAAAATTTTGTGTCATGTCAGCCTCAACACTTCAAAAAATTTTGATGTCAAACTACTAGCTCCAACACTTAAAAAAATTTTGACACTAGAGTTCAAGCTTCAACACTTAGAAAACTTTTGAGTCATGTCAACTCCAACACTTGGAAAAATTTTTATGCTATAATTCTAACTCTAACACTTAGAAAAATTTTGACTCCAGATTTCTAGCTCTAATACTTAGAAAATTTAGACTCCAAAGTTTTTTGAGAATCATAGAAAATTAAGTTCATAAGTTGGATTATGAATCTAGATGATTCAGGATAGTTCCCAAGAGCTAAAAATGTGCCTTCTGATTATGTATTTGGGAAATTTGGTGCTCAAATTCTCATCCAATGACATTGAAACTACACTTACTTTAGATTCTAAGTGAACCAAAAAAGTGGGTACAATAGGTTCTATGAGCTAGCTACAAAGTTGTTCTTTCATGTCAGCTTAAACCTAAAGAAAAAAGATCATAGAACTAAAAAGCAGTTCTATGAATTGATTCTACAAGCTATATTGAGATACAAAAGAGCTCTAATTTAAGAATTTAACATGAGACTTGCTAAATGCACACTCATACTTGATCCCAATCTAGCTTAATAGGCCACAAATAAAGACAAAGAGAATTAAGAAATATTGAAGCATAATTAAGAGCCATGTTAACAAAGGTATTGTATAAATAAAAAGTGTTTAGATTTCCTACTCCAACAAGTTAACCAATGCTAGAAGGAAGAGAGCAGTCTCATGTAACTATTTTATTTTTAATTACAACATCAACATTAGTTGAATGAAAAGATTGAAAGAGCTTCTTAGTAGAACCAAAAGCATTTCTATGAAGTAATTCTACTTATATGTTGCAACAACTTAATCTTTCTTAATGGAAAATTAAAATTTATATTAATAAAGGATGACACAAGAATTTAAAATTGAGCCTACAGTTATTAAATACTAATGATAGAATATCTCAATGAAATTAAAATTTATGATATGTGTTGAAAGTCAATTCAAAGAGCTTGTCTTCAAGAAACTGAATTAAAAATGAAGCTTCAAGTCTCAATGTACAAGCCTATTCAAGATTTTGGATCACATAGCCATTACCAAACAAAGCTAAACATTAAAGAAAAGCATGAGCTATCATTCACATATGAAAAAATCTTTCTTAAAGTTCTTTGAATTCTAGCCCAAAATATTTCATAAGGAGAAGGAAGAGGTACCTCAAAATTTCCAAGGCATCAATACTTTCAACTTCTCTAAATGCATACAGAATCTCAAGCTAAATATATACTAGCCTTGATAGTGGATTGATGTTGGACATCTAGAATTAGATGTATAAGAGAAAGGTTTATTCAACTTTAATGAGGACAATGATTTAATAGAGAAGACAAAGCTCCAAGCTACAAAAACAATGGAAGAATGGTAAGAAATCTATAAGAACATAGGTTTCCATAAGCTTGGTTTCAAGCCTAGGACAAACATTATAAGGGACATTATAAACCACTTGATAGTTAAAACTAAATGAGAAGGAAAAGCTTAGCTTCAAAGGAAATACAAGGTACTATATCAACATTAGTTTCAGAAAGGCATATGAGCTCTATGGTCTCGTAGAGCTCTACATAAAAAAAGTAAAAGCTTGTTAGTACAACAAGGAGGTGTTCAGTAGTAGGTTTTGGGCTCATCCAAAAATGGGCATTGTCTACAAACTCTTACTAATAAATCTTGAAAAAGCTTGGGGATATCAAAATGTCATTTCTAAAGTCATAGAGCTTAGGCTTCTACATAAAATTTTTATTTCAACTTTAAATTTTTCTTCAAGATTTGAAATAAATTTGGTTATCAATTATCATGTTTAGGCTTAGGTAGCTCTAGAAAATAAAAAACTTTCTTTCCTATACAGTATGTAAATGATGTATTACAAAGTAGCTTAGCAAAGATTCAAGAACCAAGGGCTCATTTAAATTAGCACATTTTTAATGGATTTTTTATTAAGTGAAATTCCAAAGCCTAAAAGGATAGCCCCAAATTTTACTAGTTATTCATCAAAATATAAAGGTCAATCTTAGGATTCCTATTATGATTTTTTTCCAATCATATACTAGAAGAGCTATTTTGATGCCAAAGACTTGAAATTTCTAATGAACTATGTCTATTCCCATTTATTTAACTTCATTTTAGGAGCCTTTCTACCACTGATAAATTCACATATTGTTAATGAAATAAGAAGCAAATGTCATGGAGCTATTTTTTTGCATGTCTATTATACTCAAGATTTTAGTAGCAAGGTTTGAGAAATAGGCTTTTAAGATTTCAAGGTTTGTAGCTCCATATCTTGCAAATTTAGAAGTAGGAATATAAATGTGGAAGAGCTCATTAAGACATGATTATAAGCATAAGAAAGTCTTTCCTTTGAAATTTAGCTTTTTGGAATTCAATAATTTAAGACATCTAAAAGGCATGACTAAGAAATATAAAGAGAAATGTTATTTTTTTGTAGCTTCAAATAGAATATATTCAACTACCAAGACTCACAAAGTTCATTAGCTTGATAAAATAGATGTGGTTTATTAGAGAGATACAGATAAAGAAGTAAATTAAGCCAAGGATGAAGCACTAAAACATTTGAAATGAAGCTTGTCTATGAAGCTCCCAACCTCTTCTTATGATTAACCAATAATCGAGATTTGAAAATGGATGGAAAGAAAAGACCATCTTTTGGCTAGAAATTTTCCTAATGAATATTTATCTCTAATGGAAGAGAATTATTTCTCATCGAAGCTACAAGATCTAGAAGAGATTATACTTGATGAAAGATCCTCACCAAATGGAGTTGAGTATGCAAGGGTGAAGACAACTGGAAAAATAAGGATTGATAGAATAAAGGGTAATAAAGAAAAATAGAAACAAGAGCTTCTCAAGTAGCAATAGCAACAACAAGATCTACTAGAGCAACAAAGACTACAAAAGCTATAGCAACAATAATAGAAGAAAGGGGAAAGCTCATCATTAGCTCTAACAACTTTAGACTTCCCTTCAGAATACTTAATGAAAGGTGAAACTTGATCCTTGAAAGTCGAGAAAAAAGAGGTAAGGATCATCCTCAACTAGAAACTCCCAACCAAGCTAGAAACTAAAGTGTCATCTTTCCTCATAAGGAAGATGATCCCTAAACTAAAGATCAAAATCTTGTGATGTCCCATTAGGATATGTTTGACACTATAGTAGTTTTAATTAAAGATATGGGATAAGTATATGATAATCAAATAGTAAAGTTGAAAGAATTTGTTATGCAAAATAAGTTGGAAATAGCTAGAATAAGAGAAGATTTAAAAATCTCTAAAGAATAAAATGAGCAGCTTAAGGGTATGATTACTATTAAAGAATCACTACTAGAAAATAAAGACTAAGCTATGATATAGCTGGAGGAGAACCTATTTATTATGAGCTCTAAGTTAGAACAAGCTAAAAAGGATAAAGCTCCAGAATATTCCTACTTATTGCAGCCTAATTTCTAAGGGTTGACTACTGAAGTCAACTATAATAAGGAATGGATATAAGAGACTTGAGCTAAAATTGAAGAACTAAAAAAGAATCAAGTAATTTTATTTAGATGGAACAAAGGGCCCAAGAGTTAGTCAAAATAGCTACAAAAAAAAAGAAAGATATTACCTCAATAAAAAGAGATTTTTTGGATAACATGATTGCAATCGCAAAAATAATGATTGAGACTACTCAAATGAAGTTGAAGTTATAATAGAGTTTCTTAACCATAGAAACTACAATGAATGAGCTAATTAATTCATTAACCAAATTAGGCACCAATGAGATAGGATTTGAAGATGTTATTAATAAACTTTAAAAAACTAAGTCAACTATATTGAATTAAGCTATAAAAGTTCTACTAAATCATGGGAAGCTAGCTCAACAGTTATCAATAGAATAGCTCTAGATTCAAAAAATCCAAAAATCTTATTAGGAAGTTAAGAAACTATCTAATAGCTTGCAACTTTATGAAAATAACATGAAATCAATCTAACTATAATATTGTAACTACTATGATTGCCAAAAGCTAGTATATAAATCTTTAAGCATATTTGTAATAGGCATCTAAGGAATACATGAAACACATTCTGGAAAAGCTTATAAAGACTGTTTCTATAATGGCATTATGAACAGCTTCTACTTATCTCTATTAATTTTTCTCTAAATGATGGAACCAACTTGGAATTCATGTAAGGAGCTCATATTTATGTAGTATGGGAAAGGATTTAACAAAAAACATGAATATGAGCCACATGAAGTAATATTTGAAAGAAAAATGATATTCTTCATGGATGGGCAACTTAACAAGAAATTTAGACAACAAATAAACATGTATGTGCACTTAAAGTGCTTAAAAATATGTCTTGACATTAGAGTCATTTAAAGGTCACTTCCATATACTTAAACATGGAAATTAACTTCTCCTTTAATATACACAAAAGAGGGTGATGAGTGGCGAGGTACCCCTACACTCAACCATACGAATACGAGTGTTACACGCGCGATCCGAGCAAACTCCAAGGACTAAGTGCTTACGCGCCTTATGGAACACTTAAGGTTAATCAATCATTGTCTTCCCAAGCTTACTTATATTTGTCATGGTTGTATGGTTAAGTAAGCTTGAGGCATGTGATTTTTATGTCTTTTATATTTTTATCACCTATGCTAAGACGAGAAAGGGTGAAGAGACTAAGTAACTAACTTTCACTAACTAACCTCTAATCATCCTATCATCAGTATCTGTTCCCACTTGCCGTACACACCCTAAACCAGTGCAATGCTACTAGGATTACCAAACACTATTCGTTACTGGGTTACCAAGCGTAGCACACATGCTCAAAGCGGTTGTACGGAATGCACTTAACTAGGAGAGTTAAGGGTTAAGAGAGATTAAGTGTCTAAGAAATCATTTAAACATTTAACAGTAATTAAATCCTATTTAGCTTAGTCCATATGCTACAAGGTTTATCAGAAAGTTCATCTTTATTGCCGGACACAATGTGTGCTCAAGTACAAATTGCTCGAATAAAGATCTGTTCACTTTGAGACTCCTACTGCGGGCACATGGAAATTATTCTAACTCTGGAATGGTAAAACTACTATAGTTTGGCTAAGGATCTAGATCTAGATGGAGAAACTAGGGAAGTCCACCTCTTATTTATAGATGTAATGGCAGGACGCGATATCACATATGCGATATCACGTGGACGGATGCAATATCGTAGTTCATCAAAGGGCTTCAATATGCATAAGAATTTCCATGCATTGACAGAAAATTATAACATAATTAGGGATCCATTTGACATGAAACATGCTTACAAATGTAATGCAATATGGCCACAAGTATGAACATGACTTGGACTTTTCATGGAAGAGATTGAAATGGGAGAATAAAGGCTACAAGAATGTAATAGATGAATGCTCTTCATGGATATTGAATGAAACTAGAACATCCTCTCATATGTATAAAATATGAAGCATGAAAGAAAGAAGAAAAGCTTGAGGAGAGACATCCTCACTTCATTTCTCAATGCTCAAATGTTATGCTTCATTATTCTATAAGAGAGACCTTTCACTTATATTTATAGCTTGAAGAGTGAAGAGGATTTGCAACTCCCACTCATGTAGGATAAACTTTTCTCTTCTTGCTTTTGTATGTTAGCATAAAACTATGCTTTTCTAAGGTTATCTAGTCATTTTCTTCCATGTTTCTTTGTCTTTCTAGCCTTCTTTGATACATGGCTTCAAAATATAAAACATTTTACATCTAAATGATAATGAAGGAATGGAGAAATAACAAAGACATAGTTTGAACATTGCCCAAAATCTTAATAGAAGATATAACTCAATAGTCGGAATTGGCCAATGTTATATATGAAAACTTGATAATGTTAACAACATGTAGACCATGAAATGAGATTGATAAATAATTGACTATTGTGTATTTATTGTAAGAGAATGAGCATAACACTACAATGAGACACAATAAAAATTGCATATTGCCAATGCAAAGCTAGAAGTATTGAAGGCCAAATACACTGATCAAAGGGATGTAGCTGAGAACTTGGCTAAACACATGCTAGATTACCAAGATCTACAACCACAAGTAAAAACATTTGACATTTAATAAAACAAATGTGTTGCTTGATATGTTGATGAAAACAAGTTGTTCCCATCATTTTTGTATCCATGATGTAATGTCCCATCCCTTGTTAAGGGTGGAAACAAATTGTAATAATGTAATTAACCTTTAAATGAAGGGGCACCTCATTATGAGGAGTTACAATTATTCATGTATCCCTCAAGAATGGATTTGACGTATGTCATTTAAGATCAAGTTTAGAGGTCATGCTGAAATGGAGTTGTGAAGCTTGGAAAGGAAAGTGATGGGAGCTAGGTGAAGCGGTACAAGAAGGGACTGATCACCCCTTTGGCTAGATAGCCTAACCATGGTGGCAATTCCATATTGCCTCTAAAGCTTAAGTCGCATGGGAAGACAACTCAAATGGTGTTATAGTACTTTCTCCTATTAATAGAATTTTTCTATTTTTCTTTTCTATTCTGTAGTATTCCACAGTACGAATTATTTATTTATTAGTTAATTCATTGATTAAGTATTTATGATGTTTCCATTAAATTATTTAAGAAAATGATGAATGCAATAAATTAAGCAATCATGTTTTTACGACATCTTGGAATGGGATGTCACATTTGGTATCAGAGTAAACTATGATTCAGGAGCCAAAGTAAAAGAAAAATATTATTTTATTTATTATGATAAAATAGAAGTACATCCAAGAAGAATATATGTAAAGGAAGAAAAGAAAGAAGCAGAACACAAGAATAGGGAAGATATGAAATACAAGAAATGAGAAAACAAAACAGAACCATGATCATTTGTTGTGGCCAAACGAGACAAAGGGATCTATCACTATCTTTAACTATGCTTCCCATTCTTCATCGGTGGCATCCTTTTTGCTAAGCACTATCTTGTATCCCTTCAACCCATCACACAATTGCTTGATATACTTAGTGGGACTCCTTGCTGCAAATATTGATTGCTCCATTCTTTTGAGTTAGATTTTCAACATCTTTATCTAAATCAATTGACCATCCATGTCCTTTTGTCATTCCTTCTCTTTCCTCTACATAAAAAAGACTACAATTACAAGTTATGAATAAGAAGAAAAAATAATAAGAATAATTAGCTTGAAGCTAATTGTTGTCAATTTGAAGAAATCACTCCTAAGTCTCTAGATGGCAAGCCAAGCATATTGCACTCTCTGATTCTCATAAGTGTTACTCCAGATCCTTGACAACTTTTGGAGCATCCTCAAGAATTAGATGCAAAGATGATGGAACACTAGCCTATACCAACTCATAGTCTACCTTGAAGTTGCACAACTGAGACTCCTATAAGTGGTAAACATTATCATGAATAGAATAAGGTTTGTTATCAGAAATCCATTTACCAAGACATCGAAGAAGCATGGGTTCTTCTTTAGTAGCTGCCACTATCTTTCCCATCAAATAAGGAGAACCCAAGATGGAGTAAGAAGGAACCATTGGAATAGACTTAAGAGCTAGTGCCGATGCTACCTATGGAAAGGAACCTCTTACAAGCATTGTAGGGAAAAAAAAGGGCATGCCTAGTGATCTAGATGGAGGAATGGAAGCCTATTCAAAAGTGGCACTTGCATCATCTCTATCCATCTCTTGGATAAAATACCATAGATCCACATATATCTACATTCCAAAAAAGATCAATGAAATACAAGACACAAGAAAAAAAAGGGAAGTATTCAAATCTTCAAATAATTAAAACTTACCTCTGGTTCCTTTCCTTTATCTTTTCTTGTACTTTGTTGTTGAGTTTGCTATTGGGGTTGTTGTTGGGCTTATTGTCTTACGACTACTCGATTGCCAAAACTTTACCTAGTAGATTACCTCTACAAAAAGAAATTTATTACAAAAAAAAATAATACATTAAACTAAGTTATTATATATTTTAAATATATATAACTTGGAAGTCGTACGTGTGATTTATTCTCATGGTTGAACCATACCAAAGGTTGAAATACCTTGAACATTGATGAATCGTGTTTTTCATACGCTTCAATATCAAAGTGGCTACAATATGGAGCACACAATATCAAGTATGCAATATCATGGTCCAAGATGTGTGATATCATACATTCGATATCATAGAGCTACTCCCAGGTCTATAAATATAGCCCCTAGGTGCACAATTGAGAGTAGTTTTTAGCAGTCAAGTAGCAAAACTCTTTCAATTTGTCCATTTGAGAGTTAGAATATTTTCCAAGTGCTCGTAGCAGGAGGTCTACGTGTGAATGGATCTTTATTCAACCATTGATGTACCTGAACATACCATTGTTTTGGAAATAAAGATGAGCTCTTTGATTTGCCTTGCAACACTTGAGACTTTCTTTCTTATGCATTTATATATATTGTGATTTCATTTAGTTTACATTAATGTTATTCATTCAAAAATTCATTTTTATTCATTAAGAAACTGATTAAAGTACACAAGCATGACCCCTTCAAACATACGTGTGACACTTGGTAGCTCAGAAATGGTTAGCATTTAACAACCTAGCAGTGTTTACACAAAGTTCAGGATGTGTCTAGGAAGTAGGAATGGTTACTTGTGTTAGACTAGATTAGACCATAGTTTACTTAGCACTTAATTACTCTTATTTCCATTCTTGTTCTAGGCAAGTAAATTGATAAAACACAAAAGAATAAAAATCTTATGCCTCAATCACACTTAACCATACAATTGCATTCTACAAGTGGGACTAGGAAGACAACAAATGGAGAACACACATGCACTTTTTAGCTCTAATGTACTTGGTAATTAAAGTCTACGAAATTTGACCAAATTGCACGTGAGCACCTGTGATTCATATGGTTGGGTGTAGGGGTACCTTGCCACTTATCAAACATCTTCAATCTATGCAACTCCAACCTGGGCACTCTGAATTGGTTCATTCTGCAGCCTAGATTACACTATCAAATACAGTAAGAAAATACATAATCAACAATGAGGAAACAATATATACATATAAATACCTCGTTGTTTTCCTCTTGATTCTAAGATTGTTGCAAAGCCATTTGACCTTTCTTGGCATCCTTGATCCTACCCCCCTTAAACTGTTGATGAAGCATATAGAATTACTAAGGATTATGAAGCATCAAATCAGGTACGAACTACCCTTTGACAAGCAATCCTTCGACAAACTACCATTTCACAAGCAACGATAGAAGAAACACCAACCAAAAGAGCTAGATTAGGATTAGGATGTTTTATTTGTGATGAAGATAATTTCAAATGAGATTGTCCAAAATTACACACAAGGGTACAAAGGACCAATCAAACCAAGAATCAAAAGTCCAACCTAAACATGAACAAAAGAAAAACCCCAACCACCACCATAACCATGAAGAAGATATCTACATCAACTAAATTAGGTTTGCATAAATTTCAATTTTCTTTAGTGATTTTTAAAGGCTCAATTAAAGGTAAACAAATTAAATTTCTAATTGATAGTGGTGCTAGTGATAACTTCATTTCTCCAAAGTTAATTGATTTATTAAAATCAAGTTTACCTTCCAAGAAAATTATTAAGATAGAACTTGCAAATGGAACAATAGTGAGTAAGCATGCTAGGGAGGGAGAAATCATCTTTACTTTACAAGGCATTCCCTTCGTTGATGAATTTTTTGAATTTGAACTAGGTCATGTTGATGTGATTTTAGAAATGTCTTTCCTGCAAAAATTTGATATTACTGCCTACTTTAGAACTCATATTTTGAAAGTTCCAACCACTAACAGAGTCAAGGTTCTAAGTGAGGTAGGAACAACAAAGCAAATTCACACAATAACCATTAAGCAAGCCAAAATATTAGTCAAAAAGGATGCTACGATGTTGGTTGTCAAAGTAACCTAACCCTAGAAATCTTCAGCTATTGAAATTCCAAAAGAACTTGAGGAATATAAAAATTTAATATTTGGTGAAATTAGAGAACTACCTCCAAAAAGAACTATTAAGCATGATATTGATATTTTTTCTAATACACAACCTATTTTAAAAATGTCTTATAGATTTTCCACCTCTGAATGTAGAGAATTAAAAGTACAATTAGATCAACTATTGGAAGAAGGAAAAATTTGAACTAGCATATCACCTTGGGCTGCACCAATCCTATTCGTTAAAGAAAAGATGATAAGTAAATATTATGCATCAATTATAGGGCATTGAATACATGATGATTAAAAATACTTATCCTTTGCCTAGAATCAATGATTTGTTTAATCAACTTACGGGTGCATGTTATTTTTCAAAGATTGATTTAAAATCAGGTTATCACCAAATAAGGATTAAGGAGAAATATATTGAAAAAACTAATTTTAGAACCATGTATGGATTATATGAATTTGTTGTTATGCCATTTGGATTAACTAATGCACCTGCAACATTCATGGCATTAATGAATAATATTCTCCATGAATATCTTGATCAATTTGTTATAGTATTTATGGATGATATACTTGTTTATTCTAAGTCAAGAGAAGAACATGTCAAACATTTGAAAATTATAATGGAAGTTTCATACTTGGGCCATACAATTTTTAAGAAAGGATTGCAAGTAGATCTAGCAAAAGTTAGTGTAATTAGGAACTAGCCTCAACTAAAGATGCTATAGCAGATTGCAGTTTTCTAGGCTTATTAGGTTTTTACCAACATTTCATTAAAGATTATTCTACTTTAGTAGCTCCCTTGACTAACCTTTTGCAAAAAACATGTGTGTTCAAGTTTGATGAATTATGTAGGAAAGCTTTCATTAGATTAAAGATGCTACTCACAACAGCACCTATTCTAAGAATTTTAGATGAAGAATTACTTTTTGAAGTATCCATGGATGCTTGTGGAATAGGAATCAGTGTAGTTCTTTCACAAGAAGATAAAGTGGTATGTTATGAATCTTGTAAATTACAAGGAGTGAAGATGAATTACTCAACCCATGATTTAAAATTGTAGGCAATTGTTCATGCTTTGAAAGTTTGGAGACATTATCTTCGTGGCAAAAGGTTTGTACTAAAAATAGATCATAAAAGTTTAGAATATTTGTAGAGACAACCTATGTTGAATACTCATCAATGGCGATGGGTAGAATTATTGGTTGAATATGATTTTGACATCAAATATATCCCTGGTAAGCAAAATGTAGTAGCTAATGCTCTTAGTCAAATGTGAAACTTAATGATAAGTGTGTAATGACCTTAATGGAAGAATAAATTAAGGAAAAAATAAAGAAGATCCTTATTTTAAGAAGAATTTAACCAATATTTCCTTTGAGCCTTGATATCAAGTTGCTTCTAATGATTTATTAATGAAAGGGCAAAGAGTGTGCATACTATAAGGAAATTGGAGATTAAGATTGTCGTGTGAAGCACATGAAGTACCATATGTAGGATACCCAGGTTATATTATGACGTATATGATGTTACGTGAATCCTATTTCTAGCCTGGAATGAAGAACGATGTGTCCTTGTATATTAAAAACTATCCAACATGTCAAAGAATAAAAGCTGAATAGAGGAAACCCAGTGGGTTATTACAACATCTAGAAGTTTCAATCTAGAAATGAGAAGATGTCACCATGGATTTCATTGTGGGATTGTTGATAACCCAAAAGGAAAATGACTCGATTTTGGTAGTGGTTGATTGTCTATCGAAAATGGCACATTTTATAGCTTTAAAATCTATAAACACAGTTGAAGAAGTAGCCCAAAAATTTGTATAAGTATTTCGATTACATGGTTGTCCAAAATATATCACCTTAGATCGAGATCCCAAGTTCATATTTGAATTTTAAAAAATTTTCTTTAAAGAGCTTAAAACCCAATTAAAATTTAGCATAGCTTATCATCCTAACATCGATGAGCAAACTGAACGTGTGAATAGAATATTAGAAGATATCCTATGAAGCTATGTTGGAAGTAGACCGAAAACGTGGGAGAATTACTTACACTTAGCAAAATTCACCTATAATAACAATTATCAAGGTTCCATACATCAAACACCATTCGAAGTAGTATATGGACATAATTGGTGTACACCACTAACCTAGGTAGGTCCAACCTTGAGAACGGAATGGAAGGAAGAAGGCATGAAAATAATGGAAAGTACTATCACAAGAGTTAAACAAAATTTGCAAGTTGCCCAAGATAAATATAAGGGATATGTAGATCAACATTGACTTAAGAAAGAATTCCAAGTGGGAGACCAAGTATTACTAAGAGTTAAGCCCTCCAGAAGTTCTCTTAAACTTAGAAAATATACTAAATTAGCACCCAGATATTGTGGACCTTTTGAAATTTCTAAAAAAATTGGTGAAGTGGCATATTGATTAAATCTTCCAACAACCTAAGAATTCACCCAACTTTCCATGTAAGTTTTCTAAAGAAATTTCATGAAAATGATGTGCCATATGTGCTAGACTAGAATACCCTACCATTGCAATCAAATGCTAGCTTTGAAGTTAAACCCATCAAACCAAGAAATTACAAAATAAAACTATTAGCAAAGTACTTGTTCAATGGTCAAATTGTGATTAGCCAACTTGGGAAAATAGGGAGTTTATTCTCAATACTTACCCCCAACTTTTTGATCATCATGATATTGAATGATAAATTGTATTTATTATTGATGTAATAAATTATGTTTTATAATTTCTAGTCTTCTATTTGTATAGATGATAATGAGAAAAATAAAGGAACTGAAGCTAAGGAACACAACGATGAAGCAATATTTGGACAGTTGGATATAGAGGAAGTGCTCAAGGATGAGTTGGATGCTTAAGGGGGGTAGATTGTAACATCCCATGCCTTATTAAGGGTGAAAACAAATTGTAACAATTCAATTAACCTTTAAATGAAGGGGCACCTCATTATGAGGAGTTACAATTATTCATGTATCTCTTAGGAATGGGTATGACCTATGCCATTTAAGGTCAGGTTTAGTAGTCGTGCCAACATGAAGTTGTGGAGCCTGAAAAGGCAAGTGACAAGAGCCAGGTGAAGCAGGACAAGAAGGGACTAATCACCCCTTTGGCTAGATAGCCTAACCGTGGTGATAGTGCCAAATTGCTTCTAAGGCTTAAGTGGCATGGGAATACAACCCAAAGGGCGTTATAATACTTTCTCCTATTAATAATTTTTTTTTTTTGTTTTTCTTTCTTATTCTACAGTACTAATTATTTATTTATTAGTGAATTCATTTATTAAGTATTTATGATGTTTCCATTATATTATTTAAGAAAACAATGAATGCAAGAAATGAAGCGATCGTGTTTTTACGACATCTAGGAACAGGATGTCACACATGAGATGTGCCAACAATAGTCAACCTTGTCAACTTAACATGGACCAAATGATCCTAGAATAAATGAAGAGAAAATAAGAGCATTACAGTGCTACTTCCATAAATGGAAGCTAGCAACTTTAAGAAAGTAATCAAAACAGTAACTAATTCAAGAACAGCAACCACTACTAGGAATAATATGATGGCATTCATTGACTATTTTTGAAGATTCTATAGGTTTTGTCAATTTTCTCATATGTTCACATGTTTTTATCTCTTTGTAATCTACTTTGATAAACAATGTAATGTGACAATCTAGTCTAGTGAGTTAGTTATTTATTCATTTTTTATGTTAGTTAGTCAAGTCGCCTCTGCAATTTGTAACAAACTCTATCTTACTTTTGTTTAACTCAAGGAAAGTTTTTAGTTAGTTATGAGGGTATGATAAACATTAAATAAGTCAAGTGCAATGCATTTGAGGTTATTAATGCCTATAAATACCACTCAACCATTGCACTTAATGCATCTTTTTAGTCTACCTCTAGGTAAACTCTTACAATTTTATTTTTTGAATTTATAGTCATTCTGTGAGTGCCCGTAGTGTGGTCTGGAGTGATTGTACAAAATCTTTATTTGAGTGAGATGTATTTGAATACATTTCATGGCCAAAAATAAACATTAAGACCATTTTGTGTTATTGCAATATATCACTTAGCATAGATTTACTTTCCAATATCATTTATATTTTCATTGTATGTTAATACTTTGACAAAATAAGTATGACTAGTTTTGAGTGTAACATATGATCATCTAGTAACCTAGTAGTGATATCTCTTGGTTTTCCTAGTAGCAAATTGCTTGGTAATCCTAGTGGTAGTTATACTAATCTAAGATGTATACGACAAGCTAAGACCATAACTAACTCCAATAAGAAGACAATGATCAATGATCTACGTATTAATTCTCTAGAATTAATATTGTTCCATCCATGGATTATGATCAAGTTTTATGCATCGCTTATATGATTTATATGATTGAGCATAGGGAACTCTCACCACTCATCAATGAGTGCCCCAACATTCTTTGGATGTTTCTTTGCATACAATTCTAACACCTGTGGTTTCATGTATATGATCATTCTAGCTAGGACATCAACCTCTTTATCTTTCTCTAGCTTTTTTCTTTGTTCCCTTGATAGGCTAATGAGTGGCGAGTATTCACAACACCCAATCATACAATCTACAAGCATCACAAGAGACCATGTTGTAATTCATGGATCGTTCTAGCATGATATTTAGATAGTTAGACTTGAGATTGTGGGTCACTATTTTCCAAGCTATATTCATAGTAACCTTTATTATGTATAGTTAAGTATAGTTTATGTATATGATGATTGATGTTGTTCAACCATGAACTAAATTAATCAATAATAAAGAAATTAATTATTTAATATAATTAACAATGAAATTAAATCCTCGACTATCCCATGGTAATGAGTGTTTGTTCCCAACTTTTGGTACACATCTTGAACTCATATACCAACTGTTGAGATTACCAAGTATTATGCTACTGGCCAAACAACATAAATGCCTACAAACTTAACATTTATAGGCATAATAACAAAGTCTAGCTAANTGTATGAAATTGGGTCTTCAATCTTCCTAGATTTTGGATTTGAGACCAAAAGGTTGCATTGTTGCACAAGCTCTACATGCTAGGTCCATGCTTAATTTGCTATGAGATTTGAGCAAATAAACCTAGGTCCATGCTTAATTTGCTATGAGATTTGAGAAAATAAACCAAATATTCTTTTAATATGAGAAACCTTTAAAAAAGAGTTGTAGATTCACCAAATTTCTTTCAGAAAATGAAATATAAATAGAGAATTAGAGTTCTAAGTTAATTGAACCTTTCAATCTTAGCAAGGAAAACATGAAACCTTGCCCATATTATATCAAAGCATCATCATAACATAAAACACAATATAAACTGAATATACAAGCAAAAAAACATAAAGGTAACATGAAAATATTGGAGAGAAGGTGGGAACTTAAATTGAATTTTTTGCAGAAGAAATCCTTCAATTATGAAAGGATTCTTGAGAGAACATGCAAAATGGTTGAGAGAATAGTTGTGAGATACAAATGTGAGAGTTACTTAAGAAAAATTGAGTGTAAAAATCACGAGAGAGGTTCAATTCATACGAGGATTATCATTGAGAGAATGAGAGAAATGGAGTGAAGATGAAACGCTCAAGAAAACTTTGGCACAAGAACTTGGAATGCATACACATAATGAAAGGACAAAGAACTNTGCTTTGATATAATATGGGCAAGGTTTCATGTTTTCCTTGCTAAGATTGAAAGGTTCAATTAACTTAGAACTCTAATTCTCTATTTATATTTCATTTTCTGAAAGAAATTTGGTGAATCTACAACTCTTTTTTAAAGGTTTCTCATATTAAAAGAATATTTGGTTTATTTTCTCAAATCTCATAGCAAATTAAGCATGGACCTAGGTTTATTTGCTCAAATCTCATAGCAAATTAAGCATGGACCTAGCATGTAGAGCTTGTGCAACAATGCAACCTTTTGGTCTCAAATCCAAAATCTAGGAAGATTGAAGACCCAATTTCATATATCTTTCACACATTTTATGCTTTGTGCCTTAAAGAGTCCAATCTCAAATCTTGGTGTATTTGATGTTTTAAGCAAAATTGATAATGCTTAGTTGTAGATCTATGAGTTCTACAAGCCTAATTGAAGACTCTTAACCCTTGCATGCATTGGTCATATTTTTCAAATTTTACAAATTGCACACATTTTAATGTTTTCCCACTAGAGCGTTACTTTCACTTTCAACCCTTGCATGGGCTATATTTGTCAAATTTCACAAGTTGTACAAATTTTAATGTTTTCCCAATAGCGCGTTGAGACTCAATCCCAACCTATTGTACTCTTACACAATAAACTTGTTTTCCCAAGGTCTGTCTCGCACCCAACTCGCAATGTCTTGACAAGACACCACCGCAATCCACAGCCCAGCGCAGCCCAGCCCAACAGAAAACAGGAAAAAGCAATTGAACTTCCATTGATCAGTCAAATCAAGGACCTCCACACTATGCCATTCAAGGTTTGCTTAAGATGGTTTTGTTGCCCTTTCACTTGAATGAAGGTACAAATCCACTGAAATGCATCAAATTTACATGCAATTAAAAGCCCCGGTAAGAAAAACATATGGAAGATCAACAATAAAATTCTCTTTCAAAAACCGCAAATATTTCAAACCAAAAAGTTGCGTACGAATAGATAAGATTACTGTTATTCTCTAGCACACAACCACAATCAACATTGTCTTGACTTCGTAGAAAATCATATTTATAAGATGCCATTCATAATGAGAGAGTGCTCTGGCTGATACCAGCCATGAAAAAAATTCAAGAAAGCTCATGTAAAACCGAAGGTGGCCAAAATGGTATATGCAAATAATTAAAATTGGTTAAAGTTGCTGAAACAATTCAAAAGTAGTGGGTATGAAATTGCTAAAGTAATTATGGTATAAGTTAAAAGAAATCAAGCCCTCTAATATTAAAAGTCAAAATTGAAAACCACATATTGTTTCTTTAAATTCAATATCCAATTATAATACCACTAAAATTCAAAACCAGGAGTAGCTGTTGGTTAAAGCAAATTTTGACACCATTTGCAAATCTTGTTACAAACTAAATTGACTTCCAGCAACTATAAAGGTGAACAAGGCTTCAGAAACATTCTATGTATGGCATGCCATATATAATTGCAGAGAACCGTTTCACTTTGGTACGGAATCATTTAATTGTGGCAAACTGAAACCTTTGAGAAATAATGAATTCATCTAAAGATACACGGGTGACCATTACTTTCAATAACACAGAGATGCAAGACAAATCATAAAATGACGAAGTTCCTTGCTTATCTGTGCTCTTAACTTTTGGATACTAATTATCTATTTAAAAATGTACTTGAAAACACGATTTTATGTGCTAAATAAAATTTTGAAAACTAGGAGGCTAGTCCTAGATATTATTCATTGCTTGTTATCATACATTGACCAACAGGGACACACAACACATGTTAAAATATCCCTTCATCAAGCTTCATAAAATAGACGTCAAAAATTAAACAGCAATATAACAACCATATTGGATTAAAATCATTCCCCAAAACTTTTGCCAATATATAAAGACCAGAAATCTATGAGCTGGACATCGATTTCAATGACCTTTGACCTTTTTAGGATTTTTCAAACGCCTTGAACTTGATTTTGAATTTGATTCTTCACGCACACGCTTTTTCCCTGTGAGATTTGGGGCAGGACTGTTTGAAATTCGTCTAGCCTTTCTTGCTGCAACTGCAGGTCTCTTT
>MNCI01034501.1:58246-79142 GCA_015680685.1 Gnetum montanum | reverse complement strand
CCTCAATGAAAGGTCAAGCTATAGCCATACAACTTACTATTTCACTTGTCAATGACCAAGTAGCTGTAGACCCTAAGTTTTTTGATGAACATGTTAGCACCATTGGCCTAGTGCTCAAGGGTTATGAGATGGTCATGCACTTTTATGGGGCTGCAACTACCCATGGTACCAATGTCACTACCATCATAACATTCCTAGTGGGTGAAATCTAATCCTTTGCCTATTTTTTTTGGTTTTCATGTACCAACAACATAGCAGAGTATGAAGGTTTGATAAGAGGGATGATGGTAGCTTGTGACCTAGGAATTAAGCACTTAATAATCAAAGATTACTCTCAACTTGTAATTAACCAAGTTACCAAGGTTTATGCATGTAAAGACAAACATTTACAACCTTATTATGACATAGGAAAATAATTTTTACAACAATTTACACAAGCTGACATCCAAGATATACCCTAAAATAATAATGTCATAGTCAATGTCATTGCAACACTAGCACTTAGTGTTATGCCAAATGTGTTTAGTAAGTTGCCCACCTT
This sequence comes from Gnetum montanum, assembly GCA_015680685.1. Lineage (NCBI taxonomy): Eukaryota > Viridiplantae > Streptophyta > Gnetopsida > Gnetales > Gnetaceae > Gnetum > Gnetum montanum. The sequence continues at coordinate 78,601 of MNCI01034501.1, read as the reverse complement.
GACTATGAATTGTGTGATTCCCATGATGCATAGAACTAAAGATACCTTTATGGCTGTAGTTCATACTGCTCCTACCAAGGTGTGGTATGACAATATCAAATTTTACTTTATGCATGGTGAAACTTCACAAGGCATGACTACTACTCACAAAGATGTTGTACGTAAATGATCCAAACAGTATGTTATAGTAGGTGATAACATATTATGTCAATGGTCATATGATGATGTATTATAAGTATGCTTAGGTAAAATCAAGGCTAGAATAGTCCTAGAGTTGGCTCACGAGGGTGTTTATGGGGGACATATAGGACCTAGAGCCATGACCAATAAAATTAGATAGTTAGGTTATTATTGATCCTATATGGAAAATGACTACCTTCAGAAGGTTAAAAATTGTGACACTTAACGACATAGTAATCTCATACATGTACCACCAACTGAGTGACACACTATTTAGATCATGTGGTCATTCTAATGGTGGGGGTTGGATATCAAAAGACCTATAACACCTAAGTCTTCTACAAGGTATAGCTTCATCATCACTACAACCAAATACTTTATCAAGTGGGTTGAAGCTATTTTCTTGATAAGGACAACATTTGAGCAAGTTTGTAAATTCATTTTGGACAACATAGTAACTCATTTCGAGATACCTATGATCATAGTTAGAGATAATGAACCACAATTTAGTAGCAAAGAAACAAAGGATTTCTATCACAAACTAGGAATTAAGCATTTCTTTTCATTGCCCTATTACCCTTAAGCTAGCAAAAAAGTGAAAGAAAGTAATAAGGCCATCATCAACATGCTCAAGAAGATGCTCAAAAACAACAAGCACAAATGGCATGAGTGGCATGTCCATGAACTTTGGGCCTATCAAAAAACCTATTGTATGACAATGGGTGTAACACTTTATAGCTTGGTTTATTGTTCTAAAATCATTTCATCTCTTGAATTGTAGGTGTCATCACTCTAAGTAGCCTTGTTCAATTTCATAAATAATGAATAGAGTAAGGAGTTGTAGATAACAAACCTAGACTTGGTGAAGGAGTAGTGGGTATGAACACTTGCTTACATTGAGTAATATCAAGAGAGGAAAAAATGGCAGCACCATCGTAACTATATAAACCATAAGATTAAGAAAGGTGGCCTTGTCCTAAAAGTCCATGAGCATGTAGACAAATTCTTAACTAACTAGGAAGGGCCCTTCCTAGTCACCAGAGCCTATTGCAATAGAGCATTTAGGATCGCAAACATGGATGGAAATGAGTTGGCCAGTCTAGTCAATCATTCCTATCAAAAGCCATATTATGTGTAGCCTGTAATGAATTTCATAGCTTGCATGAATCTTTCAATGGCCTGTTGAGGCCTTAAACTAGCACCATGACCTATCGAGGCCTTAAATTGACAATACGATCCACTATGACCTTAAACTAGCAATGTGGCCTACCAGGGCCTTAAACCAGTAACATGGTCGACCACAACCTAGAATTGGCAACATTGGTAACCTGACTAGCTTGGTTTTATCATTCTATGTGGCCTATATGTAGTGTAATGTTATAACATGCCCTATTTTCTTGGTTTCATTGTCCTCTTAGAGTTGTGTTTGCAAGATGAAGCCTAGAACTCATCATGGCAGCAAATCACCATATGACCTTGATGCACAAGATTTGGTAAGTTTGTCTTGTCATATTGAGAGTGCTTACCTCACATCATCACTTTCCCTCTAGCATCATTCCTAGAACCCAACCCCATAACTTGAATGTAACCTTCCATACCTTAAGCAACAATGTTGACCAATGCTTAACACTCATGCACTGTGGTTGTATGACATCCCTTCATCATGCTCCACCTCAAAGTCCATTGAGTGTAATACAACTCATTCAATGGAAAAACCATTAAGTCCATTGAACATAACACATCTCGTTTGATAGAATAACCACCAAGTCTATTGAGTGTAACACAACTCACTCGATGGTAAAACCATGGCTTTGACAATGAAACCCAATGAGGGTTTCAACCCACAAAAAAATGGGGATGCAAATTGCCAAGATAGATGGCCAATGGAAATCAAGGAATCAAACCTATGACTCTAGACATGTAAAAGAAGGAGCCTAATGGAAAAACAAACATTGGAGCAAGGTTATGCTTCCTCAAACACTTTTGCTGAGTAAACCACACTTTTAAAAAATGAAGTGCTAAGACTAATGGATTGACCTATATGTTACTGCCACACTACAACCATGATGTTGACACTTGGAATGCATTATTTGTTAGCCCTCATGACCATTTCTTCATGACCTCATTACCATCTTCGCATTATAGCCTTACTCCATCATAAGCACTCTTCAGCATGGTTCGACATGACTAGATCAAGCAAGGAGAGGAAACACTGGTAATGGACCTGCAATGGTGTTTTGTATTCTTTGTCAATGTCTCTAAAGTCAATTCTCTAAATACCAATAAAGAGTGACCATTAAAACACCACCAGAATTGCATGTTGTAATTTTTGTAACCTTCACCTCATGAAACTTGAGGCTAGAACTCTATTATAAATGTGAAGATTGTATCCATGAAGGGGGAATCTCACATACTTCATGCTTTTGGGGCTAAAATGCCTCTTAATTGGTTAAAGCCTCATCCTCCAAGTGGAAAAAATAATGTATTATCTATATTTGGACTTGGAGGAGTCAAAATGCCTTTTAGGATGCCAAAAATGGTAATTTTATGGGTTCTACAAGTGTTATAGCACTTTCTAAGCTAGAGATGTATGCATGGGGGGTGTAGTGCACCTACCACCAATGTGGAGGGGTAAATTTCACGTACTCCCAATGTGGAGGATGTGGTAGTCATCATGCATAGTGTGGAGGATGTGGTAGTCATCATGCACAGCGTGGAGGGTGGTTTGACCTTCCTCCCTAACATTGAGATCCATCCCCCCAACATTGAGATCCATCCCCCTAACACAGATACACCTTCCCCCTAGCATATAAGTAACATGAACCAGATTTTAACCCTTTATTAACTTCAATGTTGACCATGCACTCCACCGAGGATGGCAAAAGACCCATTGTGGAAGAACAAAGCTAGTGTTGATGGTGTGCCCCTATTACTATTTTTGGTAAATGGAATGGCCATAGGGGTATGAAACTTTTCATATATGGTAACCCCCTAGATTTGGACACTTACTTCACCTGAATGTGATAGAAATTTGCAGCAATTTGTTAGCCAATTTGTACCCAAATGATAGGTATTTTGCAACTAAAATCATGGCCCAAGACCTATAAAACCTAAGCCCCTACATCATTTTGAGGTTCCACACTTTTCCAAAATTTAAGCATTGGCATTTAAGAGCTCTTGCACACCAACAAAAAACGTATCTTCTCAAACCCCTCTCAACATGAAACCTTTGTAGCCTTGTAACCCTAGTTACCCCCTTTGGATTTGTGAACTTTTGGCATTCACTTTGCACTCTTGGGATCCTCAACTTCCAATGTAGAGAATTTTGGTAGCCCAAATCCCACACACTTCTCAACCCCCAAGCAATAGCCAACATTGTAGAATTAGAGTAGCAGTAGAGGAGGTTCGATAACATTGGGAGTGGCAAAGCATCCAAATTGTGGAGTGGATTGCATTGACTTCAACAAACTCTAAACCCCTAACCAAGTGAACCCCCCTTTGCTATCCCACAGGCACATCTTGTACACATCCCTTAAACTCATTCTTTATTTTTTTAACAATGTTTAAAGTTTTAGCTTTATGTGCAATTTTTATTTTCTTTCAATTTTCTAGATCTATAATTTTCACATTTTATTTTTACAACCTCATTTACCCCCCTTAAGTCCCTAGATGATCTACCAAACTATCCAGGGTACCCTAAATTCCATTTTCTAGATGCCCTAGGGATTTGGGATTGAGGCCATTTTAGCTGAGATTTTCAATTTTCCAGTGACCAAAATTTTTAGTCACAAAAAATCCTCCTCTTCATAATGATAAGAGTTGGTCAATACAAAGTACACCAACTACATGTTGATGATGGGGCAACAATAAACATTATTTTCTTTCTTATCATTTAGCACTTAGGCTTAGTTGAGCACATGTAGAACACCTCAACCTCTATCCTTAAGTCCTTTAATGAGTCATGCATAGAGGTGAGAGGATCAATTTCATTGAATTTCATGGCTGGAAAATATTTACACAGATTAGTTGATTTCTTTGTGGTGGAAGAGGAAGACCCTGGTTGGCCAAATTACGAGCATTCTTAATCCATCAAGAAATTCACCTATCTTACAAGGGAGATGAAATCATAATCCATGAAGACAATGTAATCTTCTTGTCTATCAACAATGTTGACATAGAGTAAGAATCTGAGGTGGAATTTCAAGAAGAAACTATTATAGCCAAAAACAAAGCTAAGAACCACAACAAAATCAACCAAGCCAAAACCAACAACACTTGGACCATAAACAAATTATGGAAAAATCTCCCATTTAACATCATAAGTGAAGGAAATGGAGAGTACAAAATCATACAATAAAAACCTTACAAATTTCCTGATCTATTAAAGATTCTAAAACAATTGCGTGACTAAACATGTTTCCCATTTTTTCTATGCCTTGTACATATTATGTGGCTGTTTAACTAGTAGCCTTGTTTTTAGTTTTCTTTACATGTTCACATTTTTTTCTTACAATTTATGTTTTATTACATTGTGTTTAGTAGTTTTTCTTTCAACATTTCTTTATATTTAAGCATCAATTTTACAACTTATGTTCATCGTTTATGTTTATGTAAAAAATCATAAAACAATAGAAAAAGAGAAAACATAAAATTACATAAAAAACATAAATCACATATAAATTTTAAAATATAACCACCAAAAAATGTTTTAAACCAAAACCAAAACAGTAGCCATAGTCATACTATGTAACAATAACAAAGATTAAATGTCCATAGCCATAGTTTCATTGTGCAACAAATAATAATAAAAATAATACATTGTCTCCAAGGCTATGATAGCCAAATAAAAATAACTACAATACTATAACAAAAACAACAAAATATAACATGTTTAATAGCAGCCAAAAACTAAACCATAGGAGGAGGAGGNATAAATGATCAATAACCATAATGACCAAAGAGCATAACCATAAAACAACAAAAGATAAAACAAAAACTATAACATAAGAACTTAAAACATATTTTTACAAATCTCAAGGGATTCGAGAGTGATATCTTTAGGAGAATTTCTAGAGGCCAATCTCCAACCTATGAAGAATCTATTCTTCACTCATGTTTGCCTAGTTGATCTCTCCTAAATTCATTCTTGACAAGATCTTTTCCTTCTCTACATCTATTCACTTCGGAGGGATACGAGAAAATGTAGTTGTGGTAGCTTCTCCAAATGTAGTAGTAATCTAAGGAGTAGGAGAATTAACAACCATCATTTGATTCTACAATCATGCCAAAGGTATCCTCTACACCTATCCCCTCTACAAACAACTCGTATTTCCACCATGCCCTAGCCTTCCCATGTCATGATTTCAAGAAAGACTCCTTTTTCACTTTGTATAACCACTTGCGAGCCTTTTGCTTCTTATCCCATTCAAGAAACTACATGTAGTATCCTTGTTAATCCCTAGTCTTATGAACCAATATTTTCATTTGTATGTCCTTCTTCACATTGCTTCTAGTTAGAGAACCATTCCTTTGGATAACATTCCAGTAGCATGACCACTCAAGTTTCTTTGTATGTAAGGAGCCCCTGTTGATCACACAAGCTTCTATGAACTCCTTGCAATATCTAAGGCTCTTGTTCTTAGCTACTAGCTACTTGTTCTTCTTTTCCAAGGTGATAACCCTCTCTCACATAAACTCATTGGAGCGTTGGAACTCCCAAGGTATCTTTGCACATGAGATAGCACATTTGGTAGTCCCTTTGTATAATCTTAGTGCAACATTTTCCACATTTTAATTCATCAAATTTAATGCCTTGCATAGGATCCCATCTAACTTTGGACATTGCCATAGCCAAAAACATAAGAAAACCAAAAACACTTAAAAACTACTAAAACCATGTAGCCATAAAACATGAAAACACATAAAAATATAAAAAAATTGTTCTAAGTTCTCTTACCAACATCAGGGGCTATTTGTTGTAATCTATCAACCATATCCTCTATCATTCCATGCATGAATTCCATCTTGCTTAGGAGCTTTGTCCAAGGCCCAGAAAAAAATCTAAATGTGAATGCTTTTAGAGGAGGCTCATGCACTATAATGACCATAACAATCACCATCAAAGTATAAACAACATCAATATTTACTAGGAAGATTGTGAGACAAGCCCATCAAAGTGTTTCCTCCTAAAGGAAAATCACCTAAAATGAAATCTAAACATCTAGCACTTTCTAGGATATCCTTTCCACTTCTTCCTTGCATCATTGCTCCTCCTTCGTAGTAGCCTAGGTAGACGACTCCTATTTTCTTCTTACAATCAATCAAAGTCAAACAATAGAACAAGTTATTAAGAATTTTTAGCCAGAAAAATATATCCAAAATTATAACCAAAGAAAATAATACAAAAAATAAATGTAAAAAAACATAAAAAATATGTGCATGCCTTCAACAGCTTGATTAACCTTATTAAACTTGAAAGCTAGATTCTTATATGCTAACTAGTCAATGACAGGAACATTTTCTTCAACTTGTGGCCTCTTCATCTTTTCTCTAGAGGTGCCACCAAATTCTGTGCACACACTTTTAGCCCTTCTTGCATTACCACATGTAGCATGAGACTCTATCCCCATGTTGTCAGGGAAACAACAATGTACACCACTAACATTCCTATTCGTAACAGATAGTGATTCACCCAACTTCTAACAATGGTGGGGCTGGGAAATGCATCGTTTGAAAGATATGTTTAGTCTAAGACATGTAGATTTGGAAAGCATCATGTGCTACCCACTTCTCATCTCTTCTAACCACCAAGAACTATGTGAACCTTCTAAGGTATGCAACATAAAATGCACATGGTATATAGAATCAAGGTTGTTACAAAGTTTTCAAAATTCATCTTGTAGACTAATGACCAAGAATGTAGCCTAATCAAACCTAGTACCATTAGTTAAAACCTTTTCCATAGACCAAGCCTATTGAATACCTATAGTTCCATTCTACAATAATAGCATGGGAAAGGCTCTAGAATGAAAAAGAGGATAAGTCTCATTTTCCTTCTCAACATCACACCTACAAAAAGACAATGTAGCATTGATAGGTGATTTGAGTCAAGCTTCCATTTCTTCTCTATGGTCCATAATCTTCCCTACTCTAACAACTACCTTGACATTGCTAGAAGGTATGCCAAAAAGATCACTAAACATTAACTTATTAATGCTTAAGAAAATAGAAAAACCTTGCACACAAGTGATAAATTAGGTGATTCCCTCTTCAAAAGAATCAATCACATTTAACATCTCAACCTGCAACATGGATGGGCTAGGTAGCATGAATAAGTTAAACAAACCAGCATCAGTGATCCTTTGTTGAATATCCATAAGAGCATTGTTTGCCAACCATTCCTATGCTTAGTATACTTCTTCCCACTTGAGTTGAATCTTCTTCTCACTACAACTTGAAGTTATCACAATGATAGTAGACTTACACATGGAATTTTTAACCCAACATAGTTAGCTTATTAGCCTTTTACTCCATAGAAAAACTATAAAACCAAAAATAAAGTAAAAAAAAAAGAACAAAAATAAGAAAATCAAAAATACTAAAATTTTGGTCATGCTTAAACAATTTCCACTCACCAAGCTTAGGTAAAGCTAAAGTCTTAAAATGAACTTATGAAAATTCTCCTAAATCTTAGAGAGTCAAAAATTCTTGTGTACGATTGCTAGCTATAGAAGTTTGATATATCAAGAATATTGCATAAGGTGTCTACCAAATCCAACATTAAGCTTGTTAAGCACTTGTACTCTTATGACCCCCATCTTGTTTAAACTCCTCCAAAGTTGAATGTGTCATAGATAAGGTTTGGTCATTTTTCACCAATCCTCTATAATGCACTCTATACTTGTGAAACCCAAAGTGTGAAAACCATTAGAAAAAAATAATGTTGAAACCAAGAATAAATAAATTGTTAATTTAAAACCAGACTTACAATTCTAGTAGGTAGATAGTTCCAAGAGGATTTTGGAATAGAGTGTTGATTTGGTGATCCAACATCAAGGTGTTATTGAAATTGTACAATGAATACTTGGGCATCTCCTAGATTTTGAATAATCATCAAAATCCCACAGAATATGAGCCCTCATTATGCTTTATTTCTCTCTAAGTGTCATGATCATCCACCATGAATTGCAAGAAGTATCTAGAAGACCTTGCCAAAGAGCCTCTATGATTACAGCTACAAGATCTACAACCAAGTGTGACCACATAATCACATTGTAATTATGAAGTAGGAATATCAAGAATTCTCTATAGCTAGGTCTAAACCATATTGGGGTGTGTTTTTCAATGGTCATATCAAGGTTTAAACTATTTTGAGTAGCCAACCTGGTGCAACATAATATCCCCACCAATTCCATGATGATCAAAATAGATTTCAACAATGCCCTACACATAGCAAGCCACATAACCATGAGACCATAGAGACCATAGAAACATTAGAACAAAAATTGATAAAATTCAAGCAAAATAGCCTCTAAAATGACAACATTGTTATTGAGAAAAATTATAATAAAATGACCAAGTTCACTAACTTAACTACCATCCTAGTGCAAACCAAAATTTAGCCTTCACACTCTAATTAACATAACAAAAAACTAAATTTGATATCCTAATGGGCATTAAACAAAGAAAAGAACTAGTTTGACATTTTAACAAATAACTAACATGTAAGGTCTTAAAATAAGCATTTTCACAAATAGTTAACATGAAACCAAATTTTTGTGCAATTGGAAGCCAAAATTGACAGTGTAGAAAATGCCTATAAAAAGTGGCCAAAGAAATGTCATAGTCCTTAGAGAAGATCCTTTGTTTGCAAAAGGATCTAGAAGCCTAGAGATGATCCACACTACCTCCTTCATCTCATCCAACACCAAATTCTAATTGGTCAATCTAGTCTTCTTCACCATGGTTACAAGATTCTACCTTAACTATTGTAGGAAGAAACCCAAACTCTCAACCCTATTGTAACCACACTATGCAAAAGGATGGGAAAATGCAAAAACTACTATGAAATGTTGGGTATTTGGATTTTAACCATAAAATCTAGCTTCTACATGTTTCTTGAATGAAATTAGGTGAGAAAATAAGCTCACACACTAGGTGTTGATGTTACAAACCCTCGCACAATGCCCACACACTTTCCATGAAACCCTCTATACACCAAGAAATATCTTCTACATGTGGTTGGAAAATAGATGAATATATAGGCCTTACACGTTAAGATTTGCCTGAAATTTTGGCTTCCTAGCCTTGCACACTAACAGTTTAACTATGGGTGGAGCCCACAAGGATTGGTCAAGAACACTAAACAATCCCACATGTTGGGAATCAACTTTAAAATGGCCACACTTAGGGGGATCCTATTTCAAATGTTTTGGTAGTGTGTGGGATATTTTGTGAAGCCTACACTAGTCACTTCTCTTGCCAAACCTAACCACATGTTGTCTGGAGGGTCCACCAAACCTTGAAAAAAATCCAAAAATTTCCAACATGTTAAAAACCTATCTTAAACTACTCATATCCTAGAAATTTCATCTTCACATGCTGGGATTTCATCCACAAGTGCCCACACGTTGGCAAAACCTATTCCACATGCTCTAGCAATGTGTGGGATAGCATGTAAGACATCAAGAACTTTAAAACTTAATCAATGTAGGTCAAACCTTACCTGAGTCAAACAAGTTGTAGATCTCTCCTCATAGCTTGGACACTATCATGAAAGCCTAGAAAAGCCAAAAACCTAGTCAAAAATCCCTAAAAACTACCAAGTTTAATCCCACACACTGGAATCAAGTTTCACATGCTGTGGTAGTGTGTGGATCAACATGTGAGGCTTATAGCAAGATTCATCATGCCCAAAATTGCCCATACGCTGCCTAGTGGATCCCATAACACCTGGAATGAAAAATTGAATAGGAAAGTGACCTTCATAGGTATTTGGAATTGAATTTTGACCTCATACACTAGGAAAACATATTCCATATACTATGGTAGCATGTGGACCAATGTGTGCAGCAATGGTAAGTCATAACCTTGATCAAACTTGTCCATACAACATCTAGAATGGTCAAACAATCCCTGAACTAGTCCTACATTACCTAGATATAGTCAAATCAAGCTAAACAAGCCATAAACTTGATCAAAATTCTCCAGACTCTGAGGATTTAGATTGCACACACTATGGGTATGTCACACAATCCTCACACACTAGGAAGTCAAGCCCTACATGCTAGAAAAATTAATTTTTAGCTTTTTAAAATATTTTGACCACAAAAGTCATTATTCTAGAAGTTTACAGACAATTTACACAAGATTTTTCCTTATTTTAACTAATTTCACCAAATTTTTACTTGTTTTAATAATTTATGGCCTTTTTACTAGATTTTTTCTTATTTTAGCAATTTATGACATGTTTTCTTTGAATTTTAACTTATTTTAACAATTCATTACCTAATTTTGCTAGGTTTTGTCTTATTTTTATCATAAAATTAACAAACAAAGTATTGGCACATTTGGACCATTTAATGCAATAGGCTATGAGGTTGTTGTGCGTATTAAGAGATGCTTTGAGAAGTTTGAGTTGCAAATTCAATATTTGGACATTTAAGGAAGGCAATATATGGCAACACAAACTATTTACTTTCAGTATTTGACAATGGGGCTGTAGAAAAGTTCTCTTTAGTAATAAGATGGGTTGCATTTATTCTACCTAATTTTAATTCTTCAAATGGTGGGTTGCATTTATTCTACCTAATTTTAATTCTTCAAATGATCAGTTTTGTGTAGAGCTTCATTTCTAGGGGTTGAGCAGGTTGAGTAAGTACAAGAGTATGATGTTCTTGATGTGATTTGAGTTTAAATGGGCTTACACATCTCCATGTGGAAATACAAATATGAACATGAATGTGAGCGCATTGATTGATGGCTAACATGTCTGGTACTGTTGCTCTTATTTTGATGTTCAACATACCAAAGCACCAATATCACCATCGTCGTTGGTCATATTCAAAATTCCAATTTCAATTTCAATCTTAATTTTGGATTCCATTTGATTTGGTTCGACTGTTTGGAATGTCATTGTCACAGATGCGGCCAAGGCAATCCATCATCATGATGATCGCTCCATTATCCATGGATACCTTCCCCATACCATTAGCTAAGTAACTAAAAAAATGGGAAGAAATGGGAATATTTTGGCAGCAAGGTGACGTGTCATCTATCCAAACGGGCTCTGGACATTCCAAATGCAAAGGTTGGACTGATAATTGGCAAAGATGGCGAAACCGTCAAGTATCTTAAAGCAATTTTGAAAGCCTTAGCGTATTGTAATAATAGTTTAGATATGTATTTATATGATATATATTTATTATTTAGCCAAAAAGATAAAGATAAAAATAAAAATATATAATAATAATAACCATATATATAGTTATTTTGTAAGAAAAAGGGGACAAGTGTCAATTATGATTTTTTAATATCTATGGTAGTTATGGTGGTTGTAACTTCCCCTATAGTGGTTGTAACTTCCTAATCAAATTTTAATTTGCCATAATGTTGTAACCACCAAATAGGATACTTGTCAACTATTGCTTCTTAATCTTCATGATGGTTGTAACTACCACACACTTACAAGTATAGCATTTAACTTTATGGTGGTTATAACTAACTCCCAAAATATTTGTAACCCACATCAACTTCTTATGATAATTATAACTACCATAAAGTCACTATAAAAGGGCTTCAAAAGTAGAATGGATTGGGGGGAAAAGGATACTTAGAAGAATATTGAAAATTGTAAAGCATGACTTGCTAAAGACATTAATTTAGCTACTTTGTTTTAATCCTATAGATTCATTTCTTCCCATTTTTTTAGTTACTTAGCTAATGGTTTAGATAGTATTGTGCTTAGCATTTAATTTTGGGATTTCTCTCGGTTGTGCAATATTAGACTTCTATTAGGTTTTCCATATAAGAGCTTATGTTGTATTTAAAAAGCATATTAAGCTTTTTAATAGTAATGTCTTATAGAAATTGCCTATTTAAGTTTAGGAAATCTAGAAAATATTTGATACTTTGACATGACTAAAATAGCTTCTTTATTTTTAAAGTTTATTGTAGTAATATTGCAATCTTGAAATTATCAAATTTTTTTGGAAGTTCTATTGTTTGTAATTCTTGACCAATATTAACTAGCGAAATAGAAACTTGTACTTTTTCATTTATAAAACATTTTGGTAGTTAAATAAAAGAGTCTTTTATGAAATTACTTGTTGAGCTTAGAGGGTTTGGATGATTCGTAATATATTGAATTGAAATAGCTTTGTTGCGAAGTGTTTCCTCATGTCAATTTATATTGCTTAAATGTTTGAGATCCCACACGAATTTACTTTCTTTCTTTTTATTTTCTTTTTCTAAAATCCATTAAATCTCACTCTATTTCTAGTTTTCTTGTGGAATTTTCTCTTTGGAAAGAATTAAGAGTAGATTGACAGAATTGTGCTCAAATATTTTTGTGAAATTTTATTTGTTACAAGTAATGTATTATAAGGGCTATATAGACTAAGTGATTTAACAAAATAGGAACCTTTGACAACTCACAGTATTCGACAAAGTTAGCTAAATTTCTTTTATGATAGCCAAACACAATTTCAGACACAACCCAACCATTTTAATATTCACAACAGCAAACACATACTCACATTTAGTTTGTTTCATGACCATTGAGTCTATTTGAAGGTATGTGAGCCTTGGTATTGCCAAAGACTAGCAAGCACCTAAACTCTGTTTGAAGAACAGCTGCACATCCCATGATCGTAGAAGGTCATGAGACCAAAGGTGCAACATTGGTGGTCTAGTCCCAAATGGTCATCAACATAAATATTATTATTTGATATTATTTTCAACCATATTAAAGCCTCTTTGATCTTGTTTGACCTCCTTCGACATCATTTGATATCATTTAGTATTATTCAACACCATTTGACATCATTCTACATGATTTTGACATTATTTTAATATCATTTAACATCAATCGATATTATTTTGCCATCATTTAATGTTATTTGATACCATTTGACATCATGTAGCCTTGTTTAACATCATTTATCTCATTTTAACATTATTCAACCTTGTTCTACCATCACGTACCATCATTTGACATCATTTGATGTCATTTGGTAGCATTTAGACCTTATTCTGTCTCATTTGACATCATTTTGCATGGGTTTAATCCCACTTGGACCCTTAAATTTACTCTGCAACATTTGGTATCATTTGATCCTTGTTCCACTTTGTTTCACCTTGATCTATCCCCTTTGGTCTTAGTTTGCCATGTTATAACATTACTTAGCCTCATTATGTCTTGTTCTACTCTGCTTTGACCCTATTCAGCTATGTTATGCTTTATTATTGATGAGACGTGATTCACATAGGCCACGATATCTCATCCCATAAGATATTGCGTATGCGATATTGCATCTTCCCTTGCGATGTCGCGTACGCGATATCGTGGTCTGCCACCATATCTATAAATAAGAGGCGGCACTCCCCTTATTTCCCATCCTAAGTTAGAAGTAGGAAAACTTTGGTAGTTTGATCACTCCAGAGATATAATATTTTCCATGTTCCCGCAGTAGGAGTCCCAAAGTGAACGGATCTTTATTCCAGCAACATTGTACCTAAACATAAGTTGTGTACGGCAATAAAGACGAGCTTTCCGAATAAACCTTGCAGTGCATGGAATAGGATTTTATTTATTGTTTCTCTCTCACCCTTAAACTCTTAGAATGCGGTATGAGTATGACTTGATTACGAGCATCTAAGGATGTGTACAGATAGTCAAGGAATCGGCTGCTCATCGCATGCGGTATGAGTACAACTTGATTATGAGCATCTCGTGTGACTACTTGGTAACCCAGTGGCGTATTCATGATCTATGCTTGGTAATCCCAGTGGTAGTCCCAGATGTGTACTGTTAGTCAAGGAATTGGCTGCTCATCGTACTTAGGCTAGATAGATTCTCTCAACCCTTTCCTCCTAGTTAAGTGCCTCACTATGACCACTTCAAGCACGTGCATTACCCGCGATGATTCCAGCAATGATTAGCGTTTGGTAGCCACAGTTGCATCGGTTTAGGGTGTGTATGGTAAGTGGGAACGGATGTTGATACTAGTTAATTTAAACTTAGTTCATTAGTTAGAGTTAGTTAGTTTCTCAACCCTTCACCTCGATAGCATAGGAGAAAAACATAAAAAGATATAAAAATCATATACCTCGGACTTACTTAACCATACACAGTGACAAACACAAGTAAGTCTGGGAAGATAATGAATGATTAACCCTAAGTGTTCCATGGGGTGTGTAGGCACTTAGTCTGCGGAGTTCGACTGGATCACGCGTGCTACGCTCGTTTTGTATGGTTGAGTGTAGGGGTACCTCGTCACTCATCATTGGTGCTGATGCCAGGGACTAAGTGTTTGTGCATTGAATAGAACATAAAGGATATCACTCACATCATTGGGAGCCTAAATGAACCTTCGGGTTAATCAAAATAAAAAATTTTATAACGGTAAAATTAGCACACCGATAACAATATCTTCTTCTCATAAGAGCAACTCACCACCTAAGGACCATACATGAGAAAGTCGGAAACATAAAACACATAGCCGAAATTAGCCAAGTCCTAAACAATACAAGATAGTTTATACTCATCCTTATGAGTATATTCCAAACTTTACCTTTATCCTCTATCAAGATGAATAGCTTTGATGGAGAGATTTGCAAGGTAACATCGTGTTACCCCTAGATCGATCAATCTCTTGCATGCTTTTTCGTGCCTTGGCACAAATAGGCATGACCGAATTATATGTTGAATATATTGTGGAAGACTTTGATATGAGGGATTATCATCCCACATAAGCATAACGTATGAGGGACTTAAGGCAGGAGAGACAACATACACTTTTGAAGGGCAAAGGTCCGCACATCCTTAGTGAAATAGGAGATGAGGAACCCCTTATAATGGGTTCTTTAGCAAATGATGTTCCCCCTCCTAATGATGGTGAGGAGGTAGGGTATCAGAACCTACGATCAACGATACATAACCATGGTTCTGACACCCGTGAACACCAACTGTTCACAGAGGGAACAACCACTCATGCTAAGGATGGGCACTTAGACCGTCACCATGATTGGGGTCGTAGCAGCCGAAGAGAAGGTAAGAAACATCGTCATGGCGATGGTTCCCCTTCTTCTTCCCCTTCTTCACATCACTCATCCTCTCCTTCCACATCTGGATGCAGCCATTGTGAACACAACGGAGAGGATAGAGGTAGACAAAATGAGAGACCTTGACGGGAAAGTCAAGAGAGAGGACAAGGGCAAGGACGTAGGGAGAGTAGGGAACAACGCAGACGTCACAGGCATCATGAAAGAGATGATCATGATGAGCCCCTACTCGCAACCCGAAGTATGCTTGACATAACAGAGGCAGTTAGGATTCCCACAAGTCATTTAAAAGATAGTCGGATCAAACGTTTAGACATGAACAATATCCCACGATTTGAAGGGGGATACAATGTAGATCTGAAAAATCATTTATAGGCATTCCACGATGCCTGTGCCTTGCAGAATATAGAAAATAAGTGGCAAAAACTTAAGTTGTTCCCAAGGACACTCACCAAAGAAGCAAAGAGTTGGTACTGGTTCGTAGAACCGGAAACCATCAGGAGGTGGAGTATGATGCTAGAACTGTTCAACGATAAGTATCAGACGTACTCCAAAGTGTCCAATTTGCATAAGCAGATCCAAGGCTAGAAGCAAGATACATATGAAGCCTTGGATGCTACCATGGCCCACTACTACACATTGTTACATCATTGCGCAGGCCATGGGTACGCTCAACGGGATCAACTTCGCCAGATCGTGGATGGGCTAAGGCATGAAATGAGAAGAACCCTTGGGACTTATGCCCAAGGGGGACTCTCACAACTTAGAGCCCATGAAGTACATCACTTGTTGGAGAAAGTAGCAAAAGAAGAAGGTGAACTATGAAAAAGGGAAAGTGCGGAAGAATACAATCGTGATCCCTCCCTTCAAAAGAAGAGAGTGAAATTTTGTGATGAGGAGGATGAGTCACCAATCGAAGAGTTGGTGAATAGGAAAACCTTGCCAATTCAAAAGTTAACAACAGAAATAGTGGCTAAGGAAGATGACGTATGGAGATCCTTAGACTCTAAAATTGAAACTGTCTTAAAAATTATAGAAAATTCTAACGTAGAGCAAAGTAGTGACAAAGGTAAAACAAAATGGAGAGATTTAGGCCCTGCACATAACAAGGGTAAGGGGAAAATCACTAACTCCGATGTGGTTGTGGAGTCAGACATAGACGATGACGATGGATGTGAGATCTGCCACTATGACCATCCTAAGGGATGTTGTCCAATTATCTCACATCTACAGGAGTCTGAGGTGTATGCGCTTAATCCAGGACTCAACCAACGGCAAACACCCCGAAGGTTACCTTATCCACAAGGTAATCCAAAGTAGTTCCACCAACCCTTAATGTATTATCTAAGTGGAACTCCACCACAACCCATCGGACAGCATCAACAATGGCAATACCCACAGTCATGGGGGATTCCATCACCAAAACATTGGTACCCTTACCAGCAGCTTGACCCTTATGGATATTATGTGCAACAACTGATTTCTCCAAGTGACTCTATGAGTCACACAACCCCCCACCATCACTACCAAGTTCGGGAGTACTTCAGAAGGACTCCTTCTCCTCTGGGAGACACTCCATACCCACACCATCCTCCAAATCCATCCGCACCTCTTCCACAAGTAGTTCCCATAACACCTCCTACTCCAACAATGCAAGGGGAACTTCCTACCCAACCATAGCAACGTCATGCTACAAGAGCTGTAAATATCCAACCTGCTGCTGGTTCTGAAAAATATAAAAAGAGAAGACCTTTCTTCAAAACCAAAAGCCCAAACAAACTCTCGTAACAACAAGTGGTTGGGCCCATGTACACTCCTCCACCATCTAACACTTTGGAGCACTCTTTAGTCCAACAGAGCTTAATGCATACAGTTATGTTAACACATACCGTAACCAACTGGATCAAGGTAAGCCACCTTCCTAGGAAACTAACTAACCCTAGAAGTCCCTTAAGCTATTTACAAATCACCGGAAATAAACCACATAGGGCTCTTCTTGACTCAGGTTCTGAAGTTAACTTAATTTCACGAGAGATGTATCACGCCTAGAACCTACCCCAACTTAAGAAGAGCAACATTCAACTAAAGTTGGCAGACCAGTCCATCACCATTCCCTNGAAGGGGACTTCCCAATTATAATGGGAAGGGCATGACTAAGTACAGTAGACGCATGCCTTAGGATCCGCGATCTTTCCTTGGAAATCTCTAAGATAAACATTTATAGAAAGACCGAGAAGAGAAAAGTTCCATGCATCACATACAGTGATTCATCAGGTGATGACATGGAGGAAATGCCTCCATGTAATAGGTGTGCCCTTGAAACTTTACAACAAAGATGCCTGTATGTAGCAGCCACACAACCAGTAGTAGACACTCCATGGTTGACAGCTACTCGAAGAAGCAACCAAATATGCATGAAACGAACTGAGGAAACCCATGCCCATAACGAAAGCATATATACATTGGAATATGAGCATCAGTAACTTCCACCCCTTAATCTAAGATCATCAATTGGGAGAAGTTGGACACTTTTAAGAAATTCAAATAGGCACTCATTATTTCGGATCTCTCCCTTTCCACTCAGTCATGGGGGAGATGGCCACCTATGCTAATCATATGGGACCCTTAGTTCTCTTTCACATTTTTTTTTACACATTTTTTTTTTACAACGTTTTTGTCTTACACATTTTTTTTTTTACAAATCTCTTTAACTTTTCTAGTTTTTGTTTTACAACTTTCTTTTAACTTTTCTTGTTTTTTGTTTTACAACATCGTTATACTTTTTCCATTGTGTGTGTGTGTGTGTGTGTGTGTGTGTGTGTGTGTTTCACCATTTAAGTCTATCACCCAATAAGTGTTCGAAATGATGGTATGAACTGTTTTCATGTTGATATCTAATGTTTGGTTTTTACCTTTAAGTCACAATGTTGATACTAAGGTATGTTTCTCTTGATATGGAAGGCAATTAGTTTACTTCATCCATCCATCCACCAGTTTCTATGGTCTCTCTCGGCTTGAAAATGTACAGTCCCTTTCATAATAAGAACTTTAACGAATTGGTGACTGGGCATTTTTCAAACTAAGGAAGGACTCAAGGATTGAAAAGGGTATGACTTCAAGGGAACTTGATGATTTTGTGCTAGCCGTTCTCTTGGGTGCTTGGATGTTTTCTTCTTGAGTTTTTCTTGCCATTCCGATGTTACCCAATTATCGAAAGTTCAGTCAATAAAAATAAGAAGTATTTGCATGGTATGGTTCTGATGCATAAAAACATAAAACACAAAAAAAAATAACAATTAATTGAGAATTCAAAGCACACCCCTTAGATGAAATAATTCTTTGGGCTACAAGCACTAGTTATGGAACTAAAAATGTTCCCTCTAACTAAGGCCCTTCTTGCTTCCCATTCTCTCCTTTGTTTCATCGAAATCGTGGTGACTCTTGGGGAAGGCATTCTTGTTATCCAAGTGGATGGTTTAGCCAAATGCATTGATGTGAAGTCACTAGATGTGGTTGGTTTGAGGCTGGACTTGGAATGGGATTTGCTAAGTCACATTAATCATGAAACACACAAGGGGCTATACACCACCTTGTTCTTGGGATTCCATTCCATTCTTTCTCTTCACCCTTCTCTCCATTGTTCACCTCATTGCCAGTTGTATCATTAGTGTATATATTTTGGTTGATGCATTGTTTTCTTTTTGGTAAATGCTTGTGGTTAATACTTTAACTCTTATTCCAAATAACATTCCCAGAGCCTACAGACACTTTGAATGTGGGTTTGTTAGGACATTAAGGGCATGAGCCTGCTTTGGGAAGGACCCACTGACATTTCTATTTGGAGCATTAGTTAAATTCTTTCCCTTAACATTTTGCAATTAATTTTATTTTGTTCATTTCCATCTTGACATCCATTTCATCGATGCCATAGTTGTCCCTTTTTATCTATCTTTCTTACTCCTTTTCCTTCTCCATTCTAATGCTACTGGAGGTTCATGATTAGTCATGGGGGTACGGGGCCTGATTTTTTTGATTTTCTCCTAGCCTTGAATTTTTTAATTTTCTTTCTAACCCCTACACCTTCAATAGTCATCATTAATATATCCCTAGATCCATATTAGCCATACCACAACCTAGCTAATGGACCTACACTGAAGCAAGGTATTAATTACATAATGATTTATTTACCCTTTCTAATATATGATTGTGTTGTGTGTGCAGATGGCGATCATACAACAAAAAATTGGATCTGAAGCAAACACCTGGAATGGAGCTATGCTGGAAGTAGCTATGCAAGGAGCAAGATTGATGGCATGCTTATCAATAAACAACGAAAGACACAATCTTGGCATTGGCAGCAGTAACACTTCTTTCTCTCTCTCTTTCTTTCTTAGCTACCAACAAAGGCCTGATGTCATTGTAATAAGGTGTTCACCCTTGTTGTCATGAACACCAGTTTTGTCAAGTCTTGTAATGATAGATCTGTTCACATGTCATCCCATTAGTTCCATTCCCCTCAATAATCCCATACCTTCCCAATATTATTGTAAGGAACTCGAGGATGAGTTTTCATTCAGTCATGGGGCTATGATGAGATGCGATTTGCAGTAGCCACGATATCGCATCTTCCACTGTGATGTCGCGTACGCGATATCGCAGTCCGCTACCATATCTATAAATAAGAGGAGGCACTCCCCTTATTTTCCATCCTGAGTTAGAAGTAGGGAAACTCTGGTAGTTTGATCACTCCAAAGATAGAATATTTTCCATGTTCCCGCAGTAGGAGTCCCAAAGTGAACGGATCTTTATTCCAGCAACATTGTACCTAAACACAAGTTGTGTACGGCAATAAAGACGAGCTTTCCGAATAAACCTTGCAGTGCATGGAATAGG